>ML288026.1:53039-64706 GCA_005239495.1 Nicotiana undulata
TGAGTACTGGAAAGTGAACAATTGAGATAATAAGATAAGACATTTCAGATAATGAGAAAGAAGACAAGTGATACACATGATCAGCTTACAAAGAAAGGCTATGTTTGAGATTAGTTACCTGTTTTTTGATTACATGTCCATATACTTGCTATATTTTCTCACATTATTGCTCGGCGTGTGCCTTATTTCATTATGTTCTGGACCTTAGTGGGTATATATTCTATCTCTCGTCACTACTCTTTACGAGTTTAGACGGGATACTCACTGGGTACATATTTGTTTATATGTACTCATGCTGCACTTTCTTTCTTTTTCTGCACTTGATTGTGCAGGTCTTGAGGCTGGTCCGTCTGGTCGTCCGCCTGCTGATAGATACTGATCGCGGTGTCACTCCATACGGTGAGCTGTCTTCTTGGCGTCATCCTGACAGCACCTCTGGAGCCTTCTAGTTTCATTTTGCTCAGTCTTTTGTTCCAGACTGCGGCTTGTATTTTTGTATATATATATTTCAGTTGTTGTATCTATGTAGCCGCCCGTTGACACTGTGACACTAGTCCTGGCACACACTTGCCGTAGTTATGATTGGGTTTTCGGGGTTGTATATTTTTGGCCTAGCTGTGGTTCAGCTGGTATCTACGGCCTGACCTTATATCGTTGTTATATTCCGCATTATATTTGTTATAAATTGTAAATAACTGGAATATCAAGTTCTGGGGTAGTATCTCCTAAGGATTCATATGTTGGCTTGCCTAACCTCGCTGTTAGGTGCCATCACGACCTGAACCGGGTTTTGGGGCGTGACAGCTTTGTATTAGAGCGCTTAGGTTCACATAGTCTCACAAATCACGGGCAAACTCCGTAGAGTCCTGCGGATCGGTACGGGGACGTCTGTACTTATCATAGGGAGGCTATAGAGTGTTAGGAAACTCCTTTCGTTCAAAATCCATCGTGATGTTGGCCTTATACACAATTAGTTCTTCTATTCTCTCACAGATGGTGAGGACGCGTTCTTTTCATGATCTCGGTTCAGGGGATGCTGCTACCCCTGCCGCTCGAGGACGAGGTCGAGGCACCCGGGGTAGGGCTCCTGCTGGTAGGAGGGGGCGAGGGCGTCCCAGAGCTACACCAGCTGCACCAGTGGATGATCAGTACATTGATGAGCAGGAGGAGCTGCCTCTAGTAGCACCACCTCCAGTGGACTTTATGACGACATCAGGCTTCCAGGAGGTCATGGGCCGCATGCTGAGATTCATGGACACGATGTCGCAGGCAGGCATCCTTCCATCAGATCCTGCCACCTCTCAGGCAGGAGGGGGAGTTCAGACCCCTACAACTCAGACTATAGGACCACATCATACCCCAGATATTTCGCCGGTTGTTAGAGCTCAGCCTGGGTTAGAGGCATCAGGATCCAGGCCAGTGCCGAGAGGGTATCAGCATAAGTTATTGGGTAGATGGACGCAGCTACACCCTCCGGTCTTCGGGGATGAGAAGGAAGAGGATGCCCAGAACTTTCTAGAGAGGTGCAGGGACAGACTGCACAACATGGGTATATTGGAGTCTCACGGGGTTGATTTCACTTCCTTCCAATTTCAGGGCAGAGCTCGTCGGTGGTGGCAGTCGTATTTGCTGGGCAAGCCAACCGGTTCTCCGCCAGTCACTTGGGATCAGTTCTCCCAGTTATTCCTAGATAGATACATTCCTCCATCTGAGAGGGAAGACTTGCAGGCTCAGTTCGAGAGACTGGGGCAGGGGCACTTGTCAGTGACAGATTGTGAGGCCAGATTTTCAGAGCTGTCTCGTCATGCCCTCATGATACTACCTACAGATAGAGAGAGAGTTCGTCGGTTTCTAACAGGTTTGCATCCTGGCATCAGGACCTCTTTAGCTACAGAGGTGGAGATGGGCACTCCTTTTCAGACAGTGGTTGAAATAGCTCGTCGTATAGAGGGCTATCATATCAGGGATAGAAGTCAGGGCAAGTCAGGGCAGCAGGGACAGCATGACAAGAGAGCTAGATTCACCGGGGACTTTAGAGGTACATCAGGCAGGGTCAGAGGTCAGTTTGCTAGCGGTCAGCCCAGCCGGTCTTCCTATACGACACCTTTAGTTGCTCCAGGGTAGCTCCAGTCAGGCCACAGTTCAGTGCCATGCCGGATGTCACTCCAACCATTCAGGGTTCTCAGTCCTCGGGTCAGCAGGATATGTCCCAGGTGAGGTGTTATGAGTGTGGAGACCTGGGCCACATGAGGAGAGTTTTCCCGCATTATAGGGGCAAGGAAGTGCAGTAGAGCCATCAGCCCAGGGTCCTAGCACCAGCAGCTCGACCACCGAGGGGTGGAGGTCACATTGGCAGGGGCCGTCCCAGAGGGGGAGGCCAGTCGGGTAGAGATCATTCAGCTCCAGCTCGATCTGGGGGAGCTAAGCCATCAGGCGCCCCAGCACATTTTTATGCCATCTCAGCTAGGGCAGACGTAGTAGCTTCAGGTGCGGTCATTACAGGTACCATTTCAGTCTACGGTAGGGAGGCTTCAGTGTTATTTGATCCGGGGTCTACATACTCTTATGTTTCAACTTTGTTTGCTCATTCTCTGGATATTATGTGTGAGTCCTTGGGGTCTCTTTTGTATGTATCCACTCCTGTGGGCTACTCTGTGGTGGTAGACCGGGTCTACCGGGATTGTGTAGTTACTTTCTGTGATTTTGAGACCAGAGCCGACTTATTATTGCTTGATATGGTTGATTTGGAGGTTATTTTGGGCATGGATTGGCTATCCCCTCATCATGCCGTCTTGGATTGCCATGCCAAGACCGTTACATTAGCCATGCCCGAGTCGCCGAGGCTAGAGTGGAGAGCTGCTTCAGTTAGTGCTTTCAGCTGAGTTATTTCTTTCATAAAGGCTTGACACATGGTCGAGAAAGGGTGTCTAACCTATCTTGCTTATGTGAGGGACACTACCGCCGAGTCTCCTACTGTTGATTCAGTACCTGTCGTCGTGAGTTTTTCGATATGTTTCCCTCAGATCTTCCAGGCATGCCTCCAGACCGGGATATTGATTTCTGCATTGATCTAGCACCAGATACTCAGCCCATATCTTTCCCTTCTTATCGTATGGCTCCTAAGGGGCTAAAGGAGTTGAAGGAGAAGCTAGAGGAGTTATTGGCGAAGGGTTTCATCAGGCCTAGTGTGTCTCCTTGGGGTGCTCTTGTGCTTTTCGTGAAAAAGAAAGATGGGTATTTGCGTATGTGTATTGACTATCGCCAGCTGAACAAGGTAACTATCAAGAATAAGTATCCTCTGCCTCGCATTGATGATTTATTTGATCAGCTTCAGGGTGCGCGTGTGTTCTCCAAGATTGACTTGAGATCGGGGTATCACCAGTTGAGGATTCGGACTTCTGATGTTCCGAAGACTGCATTCCGCACCAGATATGGTCACTATGAGTTCTTGGTGATGTCTTTTGGCTTGACTAATGCCCCAGCAGCTTTTATGGTTTTGATGAATAGGGTATTCAGGCCTTTTATTAACTCGTTCGTTATTGTTTTCATTGATGATATTTTGATTTATTCGCGGAGCTTGGTTACGCATGAGCAGCATTTGCGGGTAGTGCTTCAGACCTTGCGAGAATAGGATTTATATGCTATGTTCTCCAAGTGCGAGTTCTGGCTGGAGTCCGTAGCATTCTTGGGCCATATAGTATCAGGTGAGAGTATTAAGGTTGATCGACAGAAGATTGAGGCAATTCAGAGTTGGCCTCGTCCTACTTCAGCTACAGAGATCAGGAGTTTTCTGGGTTTGGCAGGTTATTATTACCGTTTTGTCGAGGGATTTTCTTCTATTGCCGCTCCATTGACTAGATTGACTCATAAGAATGCCCCGTTTCAGTGGTCCGATGATTGTGAGGCGAGCGTTCAGAAGCTCAAATCAGCTTTGATATCAGCACCCGTTCTTTCATTACCTTCTGAGTCAGGGACCTATACAGTATATTGCGACTCTTCACGTGTCGGGTTGGGATGTGTTTTGATGCAGGATGGCAGAGTTATTGCTTATGCTTCGCGGCAGCTGAAGGTTCATGAGAAGAACTACCCTGTTCATGATTTGGAATTGGCAGCGATCGTTCATGCTTTGAAGATATGGCGGCATTACCTGTATGGTGTATCTTGTGAGGTCTATACGGACCACCGCAGTTTACAGTATTTGCTTAAGCAGAGAGATCTTAATTTGAGGCAGCGAAGGTGGCTTAAGTTGTAGAAAGACTATGACCTTACCATTTTGTATCATCCGGGAAAGGCAAACGTGGTAGCGGATGCTTTGAGCAGGCGTGCAGCCAACATGGGAAGTTTAGCCTATATTTCAGTTGAGGAAAGGCCTTTAGCCTTGGACATTTAATCCATGGCCAATCAGTTAGTGAGATTAGATCTTTCAGATCCTCGTCGAGTCTTGGCACATATGGTAGCTCAGTCTTCATTGCTTGGGGAGATCAGGGCTCGACAGTTTCATGACCCGCGTCTAGCAGAGCTCCGGGATACTGTGATTCAGGGCATGGCCAAGGATATTACTTTAGGCGAGGATGATGTTTTGAGACTTCAGGGCAGGCTGTGTGTTCTAGATGTTCATGGTTTGAGGGAGAGGATTCTAGCAGAGGCTCACAGTTCCAGGTATTCTATCCATCCAGGGGTGACGAAGATGTATCGTGATTTGAAGAAACATTTCTGGTGGAGGCGGATGGAGAAAGATATTGTTCAGTATGTAGCTCGATGTCTTAGTTGCCAACAGGTTAATACGAGCATCAGCGGTCAGGAGGTTTATTTCAGTAGATGCCCATTCCTCAGTGGAAGTGGGAGCGCATTACCATGGACTTCGTGTCAGGGTTGCCTCGGACTTTGCGGAAGGTTGACGAGGTTTGGGTCATTGTTGATAGATTGACCAAATCGGCGCATTTCCTTCTTGTCGCCACTACTTATACTACAGATAAGTTGGCTCAACTCTATATTCGTGAGATCGTCAGGTTGCATGGCGTGCCACTATCTATCATTTCAGATCGGGGTCCTCAGTTCATGTCACACTTCTGGAGAGCTTTGCATCGGGAGATGGGTACTCGATTAGACCTCAGTTAAGCTTTTCACCCTCAGACTAATGGCCCGTCAGAGTGTACAGTTCAGATTCTGGAGGATATGCTCAGGGCTTGTGTGATTGATTTAAGAGGTCAGTGGGACCAGTTCTTGCCTTTGGCAGAGTTTGCATATAATAATAGTTATCAGACCAGCATCCATATGGCTCCATTTGAGGCTTTATATGGTCGGCGATGCCGTTCTCCGATTGGGTGGTTTGAGCTTGGTGAGGCTAGGCTATATGGTACTGACATGTTCAGGGATGCTTTAGAGAAAGTTAAGATTATCCAGGAGAGGCTTCGCACAGCTCAGTCGAGGCAGAAGAGCTACGTAGATCAGCGGGCTCGAGATGTAGCATTTATGGAGGGGGATCAGGTTATGCTAAGAGTTTCGCCGATGAAGGGCGTCATGAGATTCGGGAAGAAGGGCAAGTTGAGCCCTAGGTATATAGGCCCATTTGAGGTGTTAGAGCGAGTTGGTGATGTTGCTTATAGACTTGCTTTGCCTCCAGCGCTATCAGGAGTTCATCCAGTTTTTCATGTTTCGATGCTTCGGAGGTATCTCGCAGACTTCTCCCATGTGATCGATTATAGTACTATTCAGCTAGACGAGCAAATGGGCTATGAGGAGGAGCATGTGGCAATTGTTTATAGGCAGGAGTGCCAGTTAAGGTCCAAGACAGTTTCAGCGGTTAAGGTCCAGTGGAGGGGCCAACCAGTTGAGGAGGCGACTTGGGAGTCCGAGCAGGATATGCGGGACAGATATCCACAATTGTTCAACGCATCAGGTACGATTCTATACCTGTTCGAGGTCAAACGTTTGTTTAAGAGGGGGAGAATGTAACGACCCAGCCGATCGTTTTATGTGTTGGGACTCCGTTCCCGTAAATGACTCTTTCCATAGCGGCTACTCATGCCTTATGTCTTGTGTGGGCAGGTAATTCGAGATTAAGAAGTGTGTTGGCCAGTTCAGGAACATTTGGTTCCTAAAGGAAAGCCTATTTGGCTCATTTTGGTTCCAAGAAGCATTTTGAGCAAACGACCTCGGAATCGAGTTCTGACAGCTCCAGCAGCTCCAGATGATGATTTCGAACTTGGGAGTGTGTTCGCCTCGGTTTCTGATGACCCGGGAGTATTTCGGCACCTGAATTGGAATTCAGGATTTCATAAGATTTAGAATTTAGCCTGGAATTGGACCTTAGGATATCATGGTCCGAATGGAATTTCGAAACTGGCAAGAGTTTCGTATAGTCATTTATGACTTGTCCGCAAAATTTGGGGTCATTCCGAGCAGTATAGACCCGTTCGGCGTATTGGTGAGCCATTGAAATTTTATTGAAACTTAAGTTTGAAACTAAGGGGTTTTGGAGAGTGATTTCTAGTTGGATGATGTTTTTAGTGTTCTGGGAGCTCGAACGAGTCCGTCATATGATTTGGCATTTGTTGGTCTAATTTGTCGAGGGCTCGCGTGGGCCTAGGGGTCTCCCGGACCCCAATAGGGGTCAAAAACCAGTAATTTCATAGCTGGTGTGGCTGCTTCTGGTGTGACCGCACCTGCGGTCCATACACCGCAGGCGCGAGCTCACACCAGCGGCCAATCCCTCGCAGGCGCGGCTCCAGCCGCAGGAGCGGCCTTCCTCTCGCTGGCATGGCTCCGCACGAGCGGACAAATGTCCGCAGGTGCGACCTCTCCAGGTCCCAGGCCAAATCGCAAGCGCGACTCTTTTTACGCAGGTGCGAGTTCGTTCTTGCGAACCAAGGGCCGCAAGGGCGGAAACTACTGGGCAGTTCTATAAAAGGCCCATTTCGTGAATTTTCTTCCAAAACACATTTTTTCCTCCATTGTTGCACACCCCAAGAGCTCCAGAGCAGTAATTTCGGCCTAAAAACCCCAGGTAAGTAATTCTTTGGCTTTACGCATGTTTATTACTTACATTCTTGAGGAATTTCCACTTCCAAAATTCATAAAAATCCACGGGAACGCTTGGGAAAAATAGAGGGTTTTGAGAAAATTGAATTTATGATTTTTGAGCTATTATAGGATGATTAATTGAGTTAATCTTGATCCTTAGACGACGTATAGCGCATTTCTTCAAGGGTCGTAAATTTCCGGACGCCGAGGCTCGGAGTTGAATATTCCAAGTACGTCAAGAATGTGTTTTAAGGGAAGCCTTTAATAAATCCTCCTCGACTCTTGCTAAATTGATATAATTATGTGTTTTTGGCTAGATGCGAGCCATCGAAGGTAATTGGAGGGTTCATGTGTCTTGTCGATTTGTCCATAGACTGGAGGAGTACTTGTCCATGTGAGTCTCCTTTCCAAACTTTGTAAGGGGGAAATGTCCCCTAGGCTCATTATTGCTAATTGTGATTGTTGAGGGGGCTGCGTACGTACCAACTGACGAGAGTCCGTACGTGGCATCTATATTGTATCTTGGGTAGCCGTAGGACCCACGAGCATGTTCTAGCTATTTGTTTAATATTATCTGATGCTTTGTACAAGTTATTTGCCGTTATATGATGAAATGGAGCTATGATAGCGTTGAATTAAATGTACATATTATCCAGATAAGAATTATGAATTTCATCAATTGATTAATTGTGTTACTTCTTATGTAACTGATAAAGAGAACGGAGTAAATGAGATAAATCTAAATCCTGAGCTATTGAGCGAAATGAAGGTGGTTGTAAATCCTTCCTGTACTTGAATTATTCCACCATGGCGATAATATAACATAAAATCCTAACTTTGACTATCAAGAGAGATGCGAATATCCGATCCCGTTGAGCATTGATGAGTCGGTACCATGGTGTCTACGTATACACATATATATATGCATTCATGCATTCATGGCCCCCGAGTCACAGGTGTGATTCGTGATCGGGGAGAACTTATATTTTCATTACTGGCCCCTGAGTCACAGATTTGATTCGTGATCAGGAAGGAATTACACTTATTTTCATCAGCCCCTCAGTCACAGGTTTTATTCGTGATCAGGTAGAAATCAAACTTATTTTACCAGCCCCTGAGTCACAGGTTTGATGCGTGATCAGGAAAGAATTATAGTACTATTTTTATCGGCCCCCGAGTCACAGGTATGATTCGTGATCGGGGAGGGTTTTGCTTTACATCATTGCCCCCGAGTCACAGGTATGATTCGTGATCAGGAGAGTATATACATATTTATGTCATTGGCCCCCGAGTCGTAGGTATGATTCGCGAGCGGGGAGAAATATTGGCCCACGAGTCGCAGGTATGATTCGCGAGCATGGAGGTTTACTTTATCGAGTCAGCGCACGAGTCTCAGGTATGATTCGCGAGCGTGTGGAGATTTATGACCGAGTCAGTACTTATGACCCACCCTTATGACTTCGGTCGATAGTCTTGTCCGTGTCGGTTATATATATATATACAAGCATTTGCATTGAGTTGGGATCGTACGATGGTGAGTTGAGAAACGATACTGAGTACTGGAAAGTGAACAATTTAGATAATGAGATAAGACATTTCAGATAATGAGAAAGAAGAGAAGTGATACATATGATCAGCTTACAAAGAAAGGCTATGTTTGAGATTAGTTACCTGTTTGTTGATTACATGTCCATATACTTGCTGTATTTTCTCACATGATTTATTGCTCGGCATGTGCCTTATTTCATTATGTACTGGACCTTAGTGGGTATATATTCTACCTCTCGTCACTACTCTTTACGAGTTTAGACGGGATACTCACTGGGTACATATTTGTTTATATGTACTCATGCTGCACTTTCTTTTCTTTTTCTGCACTTGATTGTGCAGGTCTAGAGGCTGGTCCGTCTGGTCGTCCGTCTGCTGATAGATATTGATCGCGGTGTCACTCCATACAGTGAGCTGTCTTCTTGGCGTCATCCTAACAGCACCCTTGGAGCCTTCTAGTTTCATTTTGCTTAGTCTTTTGTCCCAGACTGAGGCTTGCATATTTATGTATATATATTTCAGTTGTGGTATCTATGTAGCCACCCGTTCACACTGTGACACAAGTCCTGGCACACACTTGCTGTAGTTATGATTGGGTTTTCGGGGTTGTATTTTTTTGGCCTAGCTGTGGTTCACCTGGTATCTACGGCCTGACCTCATATCGCTGTTATATTCCGCATTATATTTGTTATAAATTGTAAATAACTGGAATATCGAGTTCTGGGGTAGTATCTCCTAAGGATTCATATGTTGGCTTGCCTAACCTCGCCGTTAGGTGCCATCACGACCTGAACCGAGTTTTGGGGCGTGACAGCTTGGAATACGAGCTCTTAGGTTCACATAGTCTCACAAGTCACGGGCAAACTCAGTAGAGTCATGCGGATCGGTACGGAGACGTCTGTACTTATCTTCGGGAGGCTATAGAGTGTTAGGAAACTCCTTTCATTAAAAATCCATCGTGCAGTTGGCCTTATATACAATTTGTTCTTCTATTCTCTCACAGATGGCGAGGACGCGTACTTTTCATGATCTCGATTCGGGGGAGGCTACTACCCCTGCCACTCGAGGACGAGGACGAGGCACCTGGGGTAGGGCTCCTGCTGGTAGGAGGGGGTGAGGGCGTCCCAGAGCTACACCTGATGCACCACTGGATGATCAGTACATTGATGAGCAGGAAGAGCTGCCTCCAGTAGCACCACCTCCAGTGGACTTTATGACGGCATCAGGCTTCCAGGAGGTCATGGGCCGCATGCTGAGATTCATGGACACGATGTCGCAGGCAGGCATCCTTCCATCAGATCCTGCCACCTCTCAGGCAGGAGGGGGAGTTCAGACCCTTTCAGCTCAGACTACAGGACCACATCATACCCCAGATATTCCGCCGGTTGTTAGAGCTCAGCCTGGGTTCGAGGCATCAGGATCCAGGCCAGTGCCAAGAGGGGATCAACATAAGTTATTGGGTAGATGGACGCAGCTACACCCTCCGGTCTTCGGGGGTGATCAAGGAGAGGATGCCCAGGACTTTCTAGAGAGGTGCAGGGACAGACTGCACAACATGGGTATATTGGAGTCTCACGGGGTTGATTTAACTTCCTTCCAATTTCAGGGCAGAGCTCGTCGGTGGTGGCAGTCGTATTTGCTGGGCAGGCCAGCCGGTTCTCCGCCAGTCACTTGGGATCAGTTCTCCCATCTATTCCTGGATAGATACATTCCTCCATCTGAGAGGGAAGACTTGCGGGCTCAGTTCGAGAGACTAGGGCAGGGGCACTTGTCAGTGACGGATTATGAGGCCAGATTTTCATAGCTGTCTCGTCATGCCCTCATGATACTACCTACAGATGGATAGAGAGTTCGTCGGTTTCTAGCAGGTTTGCATCCTGGCATCACGACCTCTTTAGCCAGAGAGGCGGAGATGGGCACTCCATTTTAGACAGTGGTTGAAATAGCTCGTTGTATAGAGGGCTATCGTATCAGGGATAGGAGTCAAGGCCAGTCAGGGCAGCAGGGACAGCATGCCAAGAGAGCTAGATTCACCGGGGAATTCAGAGGTACATCAGGCAGGGTCAGGGGTCAGTTTGCTAGCGGTCAGCCTAGCCGGTCTTCCTATACGGCACCTTCAGTACCTGCTAGGGTGGCTCTAGTCAGGCCACAGTTCAGTGCCATGCCGGATGTCACTCCAACCATTTAGGGTTCTTTGTCCTCGGGTCAGTAGGATATGTCCCAGGTGAGGTGTTATGAGTGTGGAGACCTAGTCCACATGAGTAGATTTTTCCCCCATTATAGGGGCAAGGCAGTGCAGCAGAGCCATCAGCCCAGGGTCCCAGCACCAGCAGCTCGACCACCGAGGGGAGGAGGTCAGATTGGCAGGGGCCGTCCCAAAGGGGGATGCCAGCCGGGTAGAGATCATTCAGCTCCAAATATATTTGGGGGAGCTCAACCATCAGGCACCCCAGTACGTTTCTATGCCATCCCAGCCAGGGCAGACGCAGTAGCTTCAGATGCGGTGATTACAGGTACCATTTCAGTCTGCGGTAGGGAGGCTTCAGTGTTATTTGATCCAGGGTCTACATACTCTTATGTTTCAGCTTTGTTTCCTCATTCTATGGATATTATGTGTGAGTCCTTGGGGTCTCCTTTGTATGTATCCACTCATGTGGGCGACTCTGTGGTGGTAAGCCGGGTCTACCGAGCTTGTGTGGTTACTTTCTATGATTTTGAGACGAGAGCCGAGTTATTATTGCTTAATATGGTTGATTTTGAGGTTATTTTGGGCATGGATTGGCTATCCCCTCATCATGCCGTCTTGGATTTCCATGCCAAGATCGTTACGTTAGCCATGCCCGAGTCGCCGAGGCTAGAGTGGAGAGGTGCTTCAGTTAGTGCTTTCAGCCGAGTTATTTCTTTCATAAAGGCTCGACACATGGTGGAGAAAGGGTGTCTAGCCTATCTTGCTTATGTGAGGGACACTACCGCCGAGTCTCCTACTATTGATTCAGTACCTGTCGTCCGTGAGTTTTCGGATGTGTTTCTCTCAGATCTTCCAGGCATGCCTCCAGACCGGGATGTTGATTTATGCATTGATCTAGCACCAGATAC
>ML288028.1:0-38659 GCA_005239495.1 Nicotiana undulata
ACCCCCAATTCTAGACAACATAAGAGCTAGAAAATGGGAATGTTTCACCGAACCCCTTGCAGAGTACATTGAAATGATGGTGCAGGAATTTTATGCCTCTTACGCTGCTTCTAGAAATGCCCATCACAAGAGGAACAAGATCTTCAGTGAGCAAGTGCTAGCCAGGGGGGTGGAAGTAGCCTGCCACCGGGAAGCTATTCATGCTCATTATTTCTCAACGCCAAGCCCGAGTACAGCAGAATATGAGGCCAAGATGGCCAACCATGATGGAGAGCGTACTTGGGTCGCCTCTGTGATTGCTAGGGGGACTCCAGCTTGGATCTCTCCTGCCCAAGAGATTCATAAAGAGGATCTCACGGGGGAGGGGAGATTCTGGCTATCTTTTGTTGTCTCCCGCCTGATTCCCTCAAGGAACGAAATAGATATAAGCATCGAGAAAGCCATTCTCGTTGCTTGCATTATATCAGGGATCACTGTGGATGTGGCCGACATTATTTTTCAGCAGATTGGGGTCCGAGCTTAGCAGAAGAAGAATTCATTTCCTTTCCCATGCCTCATCACAACATTATGTCGGGATGTTGAGGTCCCTCTTCTATCTTCCTGTGACAAGACTACAAAGGCCGACAATGATATCAATATCACTCGTATCAGTGATGCGAGGCCAAGAGCAGCAGCTGTACCTCCAGTCATCCCCATGCATATCCCTACAGAGGACGATCCCTCGGACCCTCAGCCTTCTACATTGCCCTCAGAGTCTCCGCCTTCTCTGACAATGCCATCCACTACTGCCTCCCAGCCAGATGCCAGTACCAGTACCCCCTCGGCCATCGCGCTGCCTATTATCTCTCAGCTTGGTCGCCTAGCTCAGCACACCAATGCTAAGGTCGACAAGCTTGTGAGGGAGCTCCCCACTTTCATCCATCAGGCCCTTAATCCTATTCAGTCTTCAGTGACTGCTCTCGAGGGTCGCCTCCAAGAACTTGAGGCTCGCATCGAGAAGGTGGAGAGAGGGGAGGTTCGATACTTGCATGAGGTTCAGACCGATGTGTCCACTATGAAGACGGAACTCCACCGGCTGCAACATTTGGAGTTTGATTTCTCTTCGCTTCTGCCCAAGGAAGCGGAGCAGGGAGAGGGCACCTCCGGGCCTGGGCTAGGGCTTGATTTCTCTACTTTTATGTCTGCCCAGGCCCCCCCTCTTGTCCTTTCACCTTCCCCGCCTCCTGCACCAGTTGATATACCCTCTGGAGAGGAGTCTGATCACTCTTCGGCTTCTGAGGGTGAGGGGTCAGACGAGGAGTCTTCCTGGTCTGATGACGAGGAGCAGGAGCAGGACCCTCAGGAGAAGGGAAAGGGCGTTGCTGCCACCACAGCTAACGAGGCGGCTGAGGAGGAGCAGCTACAGATTGCCATTCACTGCTCCTTGGTGGACAAAGTTGTCTCGGTACTAATTCCGCAGCCAAAAGATGGGAGCAGCACCTCTACTACCCAGCAGACCACCGAGTCCCGTAGCTCTTAGTGCGCCCCAGGGAGCCCCTCACTCTGTTTTTACATTTCTTATGCATTGGGGACAATGCATGCTTTTTTGTTGGGGGTGGTGCTGTATTTATGTTTTTGTGACAACTTGGAGGATATTGTATTGGTATTTTCTCTTTCTTTTTTTTTATGTTATGTTATATATGTATATCTCCAAGTTGTCAATAAACCAGATGTACATATACCTTTTGTAGGACTAATGTATTTCATCGTCGTTAACTCTTGTTTGCAGTTTTTATTTTTATTTTAAAATGCATACATGTATATAAAAAACAAGTCGTTAAATTAGGTAGGGTTCTCCTTAGTTGTTAGCAATGAATTCCCCTTGGTTTTTCTTCGCCGAGTTCTTTTCCAAGGGTGTAGTAGTAGAACCACGGCACCTGGTCGAAACATATTGACCAGTTTAGTGTAAGTGTCTCGTCTCAAGCATGTGTGTCTGTAAATAATCCATACCCCTCCTATATAAAGAATGTAAAAAAAAAAAACAACTCTGTGTACGTGAGGCTCGCCCGTTGACTCTCTGTGTACTTAGAATTATACATGCAAATAATGAAGGTTTTGAGTTGTCGAGCCTTGACTCTTGAGCTAAAACGATGTTGAATCGAACAGTCATGTGCCATGTGTGTTAGTGCTTGTATAAATAATTCTTGTGCTTGCGTCCATCATCTAGAACTTGCTCGGTTGGTTTTTCAATGCTAATGACAATTTTGTTTGGTTGGAGAAATGACCTTAGGCATTCTTTGTGTTATTCGAAAACCCCGTTAGCCTTTTGAGCCACCTTTGTAGATATATTATCACTAGTTATCCCATTTGAGCCTTGAACTTTTTCTTTGGTCACCTCAATACTAGCCTTCCCCTCTTGAACAATAATTCCTCTTTTGAACCCGTCCCTCTTTGAATATTGAGAATGAGACAAAAAGCCTAAGTTGGGGGTGTAGTATCAAAGTGGAAGCTGAGAAGGTACTCTCTTGAAATCAAGCTCCAAAAGAAAAATACGTAAGAAAACAAAATACAAAAGGAAAATACAAGAGAAAAACACAAAATAGGAGCCTTGAAGAGACTAACCGAGGTATTTAAAGTGGTTCTTTGTTGGTAACTAGATGCGAATGAAGCCAGATGGTTTGAATCGAAACAAAGTGCATCAAGAAAGAAAATTGTGAGTAGTGTTCAAGGAGGGTATAGCCATTTCCCAAATGAGTATCCCACCTTTACCTAAACCTACATTACAAGCTTATAAAGTCCTTATGGGATCTCCAACCGAATATTCTTGAATGTGCTATGAATTAAAATAAGGGCAAGCCTATGGTATGATGTGTTGTAGCACTTGAAGTTTTTTTTTTTGTGAGTGTGAGTATCTTGGTAAATATGTCCTGCGTTTTGTCTTCGTAAATATTGCAAGTGGGGACCTTCTTTCTTCTTGGTGAGGGCACATGAACTGTGAGGCGTAACAGTAGTTGAGTTCTTGAAGCCGGGTGCATGCGCAATCAGCCGAAAGTAACATTTAGTCAAATTGATCGAGGCTCAAAGTGCACAAGTTGAGTAGTTTCCATATAAATAGTAGTAACTATTCATGACGGGTAAATGGATGAAATGCATGCTTGTAGTACTAGCACTTAACATTGTCCTTGGTCATAGTTTCTTCCGGTTTTGTAGTTTAAGTCTAGGTTAGGATAAAGCCATTTTAGTTGCTTGAGGACAAGCAAGAGTTTAAGTTGTGGGTGTTGATGTGCCGGAGAATTTCGGCACATTTAATACCAAATTACTTAAATTATAGTTTGTTTCAAGATCATTTGCCTTTTATACTTATAGAATTTTGACGTTTTGCAGTGCATGAGATGTAAATACTCAAGACCATGAAAAGAAAGAAAAGAAGCTAAAAAGTGAGGGGAGCAACACTATGCGATCGCATATCTGACAAGAGAGCGTCGCATAACTCAAATGCGAAACGCATTGTTCACCCAGGGATCGCAGACCGCAACAGAAAAGATGGGCCAATATCAAGGGCTAAAATCCGGTCGAGTTTGCGATCGCATAACTCACATGCGAAATGCATTGTTCACCCTGGGATCGCAGACCGCAACAGAAAAGATAGGACAATCTCAAGGGCTAAAATGCGGTTGAGTATGCGATCGTATAACTCACATGCGAACCGCATACTTAACCGCAGAATCTCCGACACCTGAAGTTGCACCAAGAATGCGATGTTAATCTGCGGTTGCACATCAACAATGCAAACCGCAAATCAACAATGCGATGATGACCAGGAAACTAGGGTTTAGTTATGCGATGAGAACAAGAAGGATGTGATCCGCATTCCTGATATGCGACAGGAATGCGATCGCATAACCTGTCCGCAGGGGTATTTTTGTCTGTGACCCACCTGACCTTTGGCCCACTATAAAAGGATTTACTTGGGGTTTGTGGCTCATTTTGGTCCAGTTTTTGAAGAACATTCCCCTATTAGAATATTCTCTCTTTTTTGAAGCATTATAACACTTCATTCTTGATTTGTAAGCATTCATGACACTTAATACTCCTAGCTTTTTGTCATTTATTATGAGTAGCTAGCCTTAAATACTAAGGTTGTGGACCCTAAATGGGTGTTATGTATTTGGGTATTTAACATTGAATATATGCATAATGGGTTGTTGATATTTATTTACTCTTCATTATACATTTCTTGTTAGTGGTTGCAAACACTAACTTATGCCATAAATTCTTTCTTAGCTTGGAAAAGTGGGTTAGAATTGGTAAGGGTAAATATCAAAGACTCAAGACTTTAAACCTTGTTTAATAGAATCATTTAGGGATAAAATGGTTTTATTTGGCATAAAGTGATTTGGATTTCATTGCAACTCTTTTATATTTGGGAAAATTATAAAGAGGAAATACTACCCTACTATTGAAAAATATTGGGTAGCCATCTAGAAATCAAGTGCATATCAAGAACTTCCAATTAGAAATATATCATATTAATACCCATTTGCATTTCACGTCATTAAGAGGGGACACAACCTTGGTTCACCTAATCATATTAACTACACATTTAAGTGAATCTCATTGCTACTATTTTTATTAGTCTATTATACAACCAACCCCCATCTCCCCATTAACTAATGGAATAGAATCATGATTTGAGTTAAGAATCACACTATCAAAGTAACATTTTCACACCTATTCCCTGTGGGATTCGACCCCAACCTCGTTGGGTTATTATATTTGACTTCGACCGCTTTAAACTATTTTAAAGTGTAATTTGAGCGTATCACGACCCATGTCTCAACTATTCCTGTAATGCTATCTTCCAACCATGATGGGTAAAAGCGCACATGCCTTGCGTGATATCGATTTGGTTCGATGGTATCTTTTTCTACAATAATCTTCAGGTGCCACATATGTTGAGCTTCACATTTGTATTGGATGTCGTCATCTTGAATATATGCCCTGTAGTGACTCATTTTGGAGACTCGCGGAATGACTTGCTTTCTACCTGCTTGTCTCATAACCCTGATGGGAACATAGGGGTATATGCCCCTTAATCCGATCAACACCAAGTGCGGAACGTCCCTAGATATGATGATGAACTCACTAGCAGGGAAGCATTCGAACATCCATTGAACCTGGTCCTCAGTCAGATGTCAAAAAACTGCACCCATTCCGTAGCATTCTGCGATTGAGCAAACCTGTCTGGGATAAAGGTCATTCTCTTAGGGTGATGGAAAGTTATGTGATCATTCCACGGTCTTCGTGGAAACTCTTGACAGTATTGACCTCTCTGGAGATGCTCTGACAACCAAACTTGTAGCAGCAGATTACAACCCTAGAAGTGTTTAAACCCTTTCTGGCAGCGATCTAAGGCTCGATATATGTCTGCTATAATCATAGGGACAATAGTATATGTTTGCCCCTCGATTTCCTCCATTAAGGCTTTAGTTACCATGGCCAGTCTGGTGTGAATTCTATCCATTTTTCTTGGGAACACTATCATACCCAAGAAGCAGACGATGAACACAAAAACCCTGCGGTGAATCCAACCTAAGGTAGTGATAGAGAATTCGTCATGAAAGATACAATAGGATTTGTTATGACCGTATCGTTCATAAAGAAAGTCGAATGGTATGTAAGAATTCTTCAGACACACCAAGTCGTCATTTTTCCTTAAACCCATCATTTTCAAAAACCCTTTAGGGTGCGATTTTTCGACACCAATAAACCGAGATTGTCCCAAGGTAATCCAGCGAATCCCCCTATTTTCTCCAAGAGAGGGGTCATTTCTATGTTGCCAAAACGGAACACAGACCTTTCTTCGTCCCAGAAAATTATGGCAGCTTCGATCAACATATTGTTCGGTTGGATGTCCAATAAAGAAGGCAAATTTCCCAAGACCTATTTCATATGCTTTTTGTCGCTTGACGAAAGATCTTCCCACCAATATAGCAACAATGGTGGTATGTTATGGACCATGCGGAACCTAGGAACTTCGTGACTCATTTTCTACAAAACAAATAAGGTTAGGACCTTCCCCCTCCAGATTCGACTATTTATACATCAACGATTAGCATATTGGCACTTATTTCTCCAAATTAATGCACAGATCGTGGTTGCGTCCGTTGGGATTATGGAAACTTCGGTGGACTTTGGACAAGGATTTTCTTAAAGGGCCATTATGTGGACAACATATTAACCCTGGCTAGGTTTGACTATGATGCATGTACAGTTAATCAGAGTAAGGTTTCTATAGAGGTCTAGACTGGTACCCTCAAGCGGACAACTTGAGCGGGAAAGGCATGGAATCGCCGAATGCACCGCTGATCGACTATTTTTACCACAAATAAGCCTTTCCGAGGTCAAATGGGTGATATATAGGAAGAGCGCAAACACTCATCAAGAGTTGCTATGGTATTGATTACGCACGAGTGGAATATGATGTTGAGCATGATTTATGCAACAGAAAATAGCACATTGTCACGTATTTGCACGATAAAAAGGGATAAATGCAGTATTTAATAATTGAAAAGGCGTTTAAGAAAGAAAACAAGGAGAAAAGTCAATTTTCATAGTAAAGAGTAATAAAACAAGAAAGAGAAATCGTAAATGCTTGAAAGTAGGCAAATAAATTAACATAAAGTGGGAATAGGAAAGGGTATGCAAGTATTAACAGAATAATAAGGCATGCTTAAAGAGTAATTCACAAAAAATCAGGTTCGTTATGGTAAGAGCCTAAGGATATCCCCAGCAGAGTCGCCATGCTGTCGCGCCCCCTTTTCCTCGCGAAATCGAGTTTCGGCATTTCTGGGACAACTCCTTCTTTTGGGATTGGTATGGAATTGGAAGAGTCGCCACCTAATGGATTAAGGTGCGTTAGGGCACCTAGAGCAATTAACTCATAAAACCAGTTTGCATCACTAAAGATCGAGTAAGGGCTCAAATTACCTTGAGGGGAAGATGTTAGGCACCCATCGAGGTCTACAATGGTGGGTCCCGTTCGAACTTAGTTAAGAGAATTAGTCTAAAAGGGAAAGAAAACAATTTGGACAATACAAATTACTCTAAACATGATGAAAGTGGGGTCCTAGGTTTTTTAGCCTATAGGATCATTCCATGCAAAACTTTATAACTTCTCCAAGTTGGGTTGTCACTCATAGCATTAGCGCACGGGCTATCATTTTCCTTAATACCCAATTACTAACTTTTAGTTGTTACCTAACCGTTCTAGTAGCTTCTAGCTCGTTCGTTATGCGTGCACTACTCGTCCTTTACCTATGGCCCTAGAGGTGTTAGGACCTTCATTTAGGATGGTTCTAGACCAATCTATGTTACTTAAAATGAGAAATCTAGGTGACAAACAAAATACAAATAGGACTTTCAAGTAAAGAAACAAATAAGGGCTCACGTTGACCTCCACACGTAAACAACAAAAGCACGCCATTGAATCACCAAACTTTGTTAATTTTAGAATCCTATAGGCAGGATATCTATATGAACAGAAACAGAATATAAAGGCAGTTTTATTAAGGCAAGCATTGTGACCTATTTGTTTGCCTACTAATTTCATTCAGCGTGAATCTGGGCACTTACAGGCAGCAATATGTCACAATTGTAAACCTAGAATCTTTAGTAAGTCCTGCAGGTTGCCTAAGTGATGGCCAGAATCGATTGAATTCAGGACTGATTAACAGACATGCTTTCTACGAGTTTATTAATTAAGGACCTATAAACATGGTTTCTAAGTGTAGTACTAATTTTAACTTATAAAGACAAGTTTTTATTCCTTTTAAGAAAAACCTATAGGCATGTTTTCTGATTGCTGAATTGATTTAAACCCCTATAGGCATGATTTCTAAGTTTGAAACTGATTTCACCCTATAGAACATGATATCTATTAGCTTTAAATCCTATAGGCATGATTTCTAGGTTGAAACTAATTTTTTTATTTATTTCCTATAGACATGATTTGTAGATTGAAACTGATTTTTATTCCTATAGGCATGCTTTCTAATAATCGTATTTGGATAGAAATTAACAGATTTCCAGATAATCAACTCAAACAAACAAAGGTCCTATAGACATGGTCACTAATGCACGTTGGGTTGAAAGTATGTGTGGATCCTGTGAACAGGATTTCTAATGCAGAATTAACAGAAAAGCCGATAAGCAGGATCTCTAGTATGAAAATGTGGAAATACATAATCAAAACAATCAGGAATCCTATAGGCAGGATCTCTAACACAATATAGTACTTACATGATTCAATTGTCAAGACCCAAATTCCATAGGTCGTGATGGCGCCGGACACCACTGTCAGGCAACCCACCCTTAATCAGTTGAGATACATCCCTGTTTTAACATTTTCGAAATTGTTACTTTTCCTCGCATTTTATAATCAAATACATAAATCTTCGTTAATTAAATACGACAGGAAATCAATTTAATTTAATAAAATAAGTCCCAACACGTCCCCAGAACCCGGTGACACATGTACATGAACAACTTCTAAAAATTCATACAATTATACAATGCTTGTCCGAAGAACAAATTGGACAAAGACTTTAAATTAAATGCAAATACATAGAAGGGAGACTCTGTCAGCTGCGGAACGCCTCTGGATGATGCAACCCGCCTAAGTCTCAAAGTCAACCACTACTAAGAATGTACCTGTGCAATAAAATGCACATCAAGTGTAGTATGAGTACGAAAACAACGTGTACCCAGTAAGTATCCCGCCTAACCTCAGAGAGGTAGTGACGAGAAGTCAAATTAGACACTTGCTAAAGGTCAATTTGGAATATTCAAGTGTGACACTAAGCATGATTATCATAGGCAATTTATTAAGTTCAGGAATAAATAATGTCAACTCTTTCCACATTTAACACTTTAATTCTTCGTCATATTAATAACAATGAATCAACATCGGTGATTTAATCAAATAACAACTTAATCAACGGGAAGGAACAACTTCTTCCAAAAACAAAGAATCTTTAAATAACTCTAAATCTCCGTCATTTCAATTGATAACTTATAATTTCAGGCCAGTAATAAGGAAAAATCATAGCAACTACGCAGCAAATATCATGCGCAAGCAATGCCGAGGGTTAAACAGCATGGACTGACAAGAATAAACCGTGCATTGCCGAGGTTCGAACGGCTCGAACCATAGATGCATCTATCTTCCCCCCTCGCGAATCGATCATGCGACGCGGTTATACATAAATATAAGGTTATCAAGCTCGCGAATCATACATGCGAATCAGGAACCCGTAAATACACATAATCACACAGTGAGTCCATATTTCATCAGGAAAACAGTTTCTCAAAGAAGTGATAAAATTCTCTTTAGGTGAACATGAAGATAGATTTTAAATCTTTGTTTGAAATTCGTTAGCCAAGTTCAATAATATAACCTTATCAGGAACACAATTACCCATGGAGGATTCAATTTTCTTTATAAATGATTAGGAAAGGTACACCATAGTCTTCTTAGGGAATAATTTACCAATTAAGCAGCATTATTGGTCTAATATTATTGGCAAGATCACAAGTACAACACGTAAGGCATGCTAGTGGGTCCTAGACTACCCGGACATGGCATAACAGTAGCTACGCACGGACTCCCATCACCTCGTGCGTACGTAGCCCCCTCAAATAATAGCATATTCTTGATTAATTCACCTAGGGGGACAATTCCCCCTCACGAAGTTAGAAAGGAGACTTACCTCGCCCCGAAACTTCATAATCGGCTTCCAAGCCCTTTCGATGACTCCAATTGATGCACAACCCTCCAAAACTATCCAAATAAAGTCAAACTAATGAAAATATACTCTAATACTTGTTAACAATCCAAATTATATGAACTCCCATCTCCGCTCAGGGAGTTGACCAAAATGCCCTCGGGCCCACGTGCTCGGATTTCGAAATTTCTTGAAGATATAACCTATCCATAGTCTTACTAACTCAAATATACAATTTACTCTAAGTTCCATGCTCAAATTCGTGGAAAAATCCAAGTTACCAAGTTTCTAGGTTTTCTTCAAAATTCCAAAATTTTCCTAAAATTTCATGTTCAAATCCATGTATGATCAAATATTTAACTTAGGAATGGGAAGAATTCACTTACCTAGTGATGCTTGCTGAAAATCCCCCTCTCGAAGCTCCCAAAATCGTCACACAAAAATGAGAGAAATTAAGAAATGGCCAAAAATCCGTTCTTAAAACACCCCACTGCCTCCAACCTTTTCGCACCTGCGGAAATTCCATCGCAGGTGCGGCTCTGACTCAACCCAGAAACTCCCGCTCCTGCGATCCCCTCTTCCGCATCTACGCCTTCGCAGGTGCGAACACTCCCTCACACATGCGCCCTTGCATGCATCTGCGACTCCCTTGCCTCTCCAGCGGCTCCGCATCTGCGGCCATAGCGTCGCAAGTGCAATCACACCAGACACCAGCAGCTTCAGCCTTTCTTCAAGTTCAATTATTGATCCGTTAACCACCCGGAATCCACCCGAGGCCCCCGGGACCCCGTCTAATCAGACCAACCTATCCCAAAACATAACACGGACTTACTCGAGGTCTCAAATCACTTCGAACAATACCAAAACGACAAATCGCTCTCCAATCCAAATCTTTAAGAACTTAGAATTTCAAACTTCAACATCTGACACCGAAACCCATCAAATCACATCCGATTGACCCCAAATTTTGCGCGCAAGTCATATTCGACATTACGGACCTGCTCAAACTTCCGGAATTGCATTCCGACCCCGATATCAAATTTTCCACTTCCGGTCGGATTCTTCAAAACCTTCAAATTTCTATCTTTAGCCAATGACATCAAAATAACCTACGGACATCCGGATTCACTTCCGATTGCGCTCCCAACTCTAGAATCACCATATGAAGCTATTCCCAGACTCGGAATCCCAATTGGACATCAATATCTCTAGAATCCCTTCCAACCCAAACTTGAAAATTTCTTCTAAAATGCTGACTTCCACAATATACGCCGAAACGCTCTCGGGTTATCCAAAACCCGATCCGGACATACGTCCAATTCCGAAATCATCATATGAACCTGCTGGATTCTTCAGATCCTGATTCCGAGGTCGTTTTCTCAAAATTCAAATCTTAATAAATTTCTTCACTTTAAGGCTTCCGAAATGAGAATTTTCCTTCCAATTTTACCCCGAACTTCCTGAATTTCAACTACGACCATACGCACAAGTCATAATACCTGAAATGAAGTTGTTCATGACTTCCAACCACTGAACGATGCGCTAGAGCTCAAAACGACCGGTCGGGTCGCTACATTCTCCCCCACTTAAACAGACGTTCGTCCTCAAACGTGCCAAGAACGTCTCTTGAATTATGTGAAATCACTCTTAACACCTCGTGCACCTGCCCGTGCTACCACAACCCCGTCGATCATATTAGCTTGATCAAGTCTGAAGATATTCCTGTTTATTCATACAATAAGCTCAGAACCTAGTTCCAACTCTTGAAATTCTCTGCCATGCCTGTTTCTAATAAATGAGCATCGTATCAACTACCACCCGAGGCACCAGAACACAATTGCGTACCTTTGCTGAATTGGTACCATGCACCGCATAATTCGTCATCTAGACACCATGACATTCCCTGAACCTTAACAACCAAAATTCTATGAACCTGATGCTCCTAGTGCACTTTTCAATATATATACATATACATTCTGTTATAATGCTGACGATACCACCACAACTGAGGAGATGTGTCGAAATTCCTAACCAGTTGCAGAGTTAACCAAACATTGAATCTTCCCCCTTGGTTATGATTATTATCTTATTACTAACCCAACACTAGTACTTGTCCTTTAATACATTCTGCATAATATTATCGCACTGATCCTTGATCCAATAATCTCGTCTCACCCAACACAAACTATTCAGACAACAAATCATCCCAGACATGACCAATCGTCACACACGATACCACAATGCGCCAGTAGGCCACAACTTGAACATGATACATAAGGAATTGACTCAGGAAGGGACTACTCAACACACGCAGCTAATATGAACTTTCCTCAAAATACAGGAAGTATAACATAAGAGGAATAAATATGGGGAACCGCACTCATCATCACATTATTGCGGCATGCAATCCGATCCGAATAACATACCCGTGGCCACGCGCCACCCGGTCCCATCATACAATTCACATAAGGAGATATACACGGAGCTCAATTGCTCATTATTACAAATTACTGAATATTGGACACAAGCACGTTAAGTGCATAATACCATCCTGGGGAGATTGATTGAGCCATATGCTACAAAACTCAAGCGCAATTGAGGTGCGATATATAATTTGAATCTCAAGAGCTATCCTGCTCGCATAACCTTATCACTACGTGGAATCTCAACATATAAGAAATTATCAAGCCGTTTCACAACTCACACGACACAATCCTCCTAATATCATATGAATTTTGACGAAGATGGGGCAACACCTGATACTCCAACGCCCCTCCTTGAGGAGCGCTATACTGAAATGAACACATCTGACTCGCATGAATCCCATACTCTTATTTGAATCCATTCATACACTTCAAGCCGATTCTGCTAGCACTGAACTAGGCTGATAGCCTTACCTGGGTCCAAAACAACCTACTTCCTTTCATAATACACAAGGACAACCATCATAGCCGGGACAACACCGCACAATCCACAATCAACTGAACCAAACGCCTCCCAGGCACAAATTCTCAATTAAGCAATATTACACTCATTTATACTTAGTCTAATTCTTCGAACAATCAGGTGACTACATGTCACACTTATACAATCTTCCTGCGGTCATGCTCCCACGACCCTCCACACAAGGTTACAAGCATGCACCTCCATACCACCGACCACCCTAAGGCTGTAAAACAATTCAACGACCCATAACTAGGATACAAGGCCTCTTTCACCAAACAACGATCTCGGATGACACTGAAGACAACATCAGCTTATTCTAAACATTCAAATCCCTTGTTCTTGCTCCTTCGAGATCATGACATCCTTATTAACACCGAACCGTAATCTCAATCCTTACTTCCTATTACATACCATTTACTACACCTAACACGCCAATACGGGATTGCGCAAGAATTCAATCATAACTCCTGAACCACTAATAGGGTGAACATTTTATCGTAGAGAAAGCCATTTTACTTACCTCGATTCGTGAGAACCATAACAACACACGAGAGAATTCTCGCAATCACCATACATGCAAATCCTTAAGTAGTGGTTTGAACCATCATAAACCTGTCGGGATCCGCTTACACCTGACAGGCCATAGCACTTGAATGCTTCCAAATGAAATCTATTATGACAGCCGACATGCCCTACACACATCCGCATAAACCATACACATACTCAATCATATCGAGGGAACTGATCATTACCGTACATGTGTCATTCCAACCATGTCTAACCAATCTATCTTCTTTTAATCATCTTAATTACCTCAGAGATAGTAGTAACTTCCTTCAACTCATAGAAAACTCACCCTCACTCATCCTGAGTGACCTTGATTCACGAGATCATGTCGCCCAAATCTCGCAACCCGTCTCATATCCTCCAGGTGAACTTTCTACAACTCGGAGTTTACTCATCTCACTCCTTCAATACTCTTCTGCATGCCGAAAATAACATAGAACACTCCAACCATCTTTCCTTTCTTAGAAATTTTACTACAAAAGTGTAACGACCCGACCAGTCATTTTGATCTCTAGCACGTTGTTCAGCGGTTTGGGGCCATGAGCAGCTTCATTTCAGGTATTATGACTTGTACGCATGGTCAGAATTGAAATTCGGGAAGTTCGGGTGGATTTGGAAAGAAAAATCTCATTTCGGAAGCCTTAAGTTGGAAGAATCAACTAATATTGTAATTTCGAGTAAACAACCTCTGAATAAGGACTTAAAGGTTCCAGCAGGTTCGTATGATGATTTCGGACTTGGGCGTATGTTTGGATCGGGAGTCGGATAACCCGGGAGCATTTCGGTGCATATTATGGAAGATAGCATTTTAGAAGAATTTCATAAATTTGGATTGGAAGGCATTTCAACGATATTGATGTCCGTTTGGGAATCCGAGCCTGAGAATAGCTTCTTATGGTGATTCTAGAGATAGGAGCGCGACCGGAAGTGAATTCGAATGTCCGTAGGTCATTTTGAAGTCGTTTGGCTAAAGATAGAAATTTGAAGGTTTTTAAAGTATCCCACCGGAAGTGGAAATTTTAATATCGGGGTTGGAATGCAATTTTGGAAGTTGGAGCAGGTCCGTAATGTCGAATATGACTTGTGTGAAAATTTTGGGGTCAATCGGACGTGATTTGATAGGTTTCGGCATCGAATGTAGAGGTTTGAAATTTCAAAGCTCATTAAGCTTGAATTGGAGTGTGATTCATGATTTCGGCGTTGTTTGATGTGATTTGGGGCCTCAAGCAGGTCCGTGGGATGTTATGGGACTGGGTTGTGTGATTGGACGGGGCCTCGGGTGTGTTTCCAGGTGGTTTCGGATCATTTCGGGCTGTTTTGAAAAGGCTGATGCTGGTGTCTGGTGTCGTTCTTCGCGTTCGCGAAGAAGGATTTGGCTTCAGGGACTTTGTTATTCGCGTTCGCAAAGGGTGCCTCGCGTTCGCGAAGAAGAAAAGTTTCGGTTGCACAGGTCTGACTTCGGAGGCTCATATCTCACAATCTATAAAGAATTTTGAGATGATGTAAAATCAAAGTTGTAGCCCTTTTTGTCTAGTTTCTAGAAAAGTAGACCATTTAGAATTTGGACTTGTGTACAAAACGATATGGCTGTTACACTATAGGGTGTCCGGGAAGATGAAGAAGAAATTTGTGTTACACAAGGCTGACTTTGAAAGCTTATATCTCGATGTCTATAAGGAATTGGGAGATTACCAACACATGAAAGTTATAGATCTTGAAGTCTAGTTTTCAGAACATTAAACTATTTTTCATTTGGAGTTTTGTGCAAAACGTTATGACCACTCTGCTAGAGGCTGTCGGAGACGAGTTTGGAATTGCTTTTCGAGATTTTTGTTCTTCGCGAACGCGAAGAAGGCTGGCCTGGCAGTGTATAAGCTTGAAAAAAATGGGTTAGGCTCATTTCATCTCATTTCCTCCATGGGAGACGACCTAGAGGCGATTTTGGAGCTCCATCTTCATCACCTATGTCAAGGTAAGTGAGTCCCACCTATTTCAAGTTAAATACTTGGATTATATATATATATATATATATATATATATATATATATATATTAACATGGAAATACATGAATAATTAGTGAAAAGTTGGGGTTTTGAATGTAAAACCTAGAAATGGGTATTTTGGATTTTTGCCCACGAATTTGAGCATGAAAGTTATAGTAAATCATATATTTGAGTTAGTAAGGTTATGGGTAGAGTTTATCTTCGAGAAATTTCGGAATCCGGGCACTTGGGACCGAGGGCATTTTGGTCATTTCACTAAGCGGAGTTGGGAAATTATATAATCTGAATTTTTAGCAAACAATTGAGTATATCTTCATGGGTTTATCATCATTTGGGTAGTTTTGGAGCGTTGTGCATCGATTGGAGTCTTCGGCAAGGCTTGGAGGCCGTTTATGGAATTTCGGAGCGAGGTAAGTCTCCTTTCTAACTTTGTGAGGGGGAATTGTCCCCATAGGTGAATTAACTAATTGTGTGCTACTAATTGCGGGGGCTACGTACGTACGAGGTGACGGGAGTCCGTGTGTAGCTACTGTTATGCCATGTCCGGGTAGTCTAGGACCCACTAGCATGCCTTACGTGTTGTACCTGCGATCCTATCATGATATTTGGCTGATAATGTCAGTAAATTGGTAAATTATTTTCCTAAAAAGGTTAGAGTGTACTCTTCATAATTATTTGGAAAGAGGATAGATTTCCCTGTGGATTATTGTGTTCCTGGCAAGGCTATTTATTGAATATTGTTAAATTTGGCAAATGAATTTCCAGGAAATATTCTAAATACTATCTTCATGTTTAATTAAGGAGAATTTTATCACTCTATGAGAAACTGTCTTCTTGGATAAAATATGGATTTCCTTTATGTGAATACGTGTACGTATGAGCACCTGAGTCGCAGGTATGATTCGCGAGCAGGATAGCCGTATTATTATTATTATGTTGACCGCGTCGCATGATCGATTCGCGAGCGGGGAAAATAGATGCATCTATGGTTCGGGTCGTTCGACCCTTCGGCAGTGCAAAGTTTATTACTGTTGGTTTGCGTCGTTTGACCCTCGGCATATTTGTTGCGCATGATAAATGCTGCGTATATTCCTGTGAATCATACTTGTTTATTGGCCTGAGTATATTTTGAGTTGCCAGTTTAAAAGAAAGAGAATTTCTGTGAAATTTTTTGGATTAAGTTAATATTTATTGATGTTTCTAATCTCAGATTAATGATTAATTGGTTATGATTCTCATGGTTAGCTCCACACTTAGATTATGCTAGATTGACCTATAGAAAGTGTCAAATTCGGCCACTCGTCACTACCTCTCTGAGGTTAGGAGGGGTACTTACTAGGTACACGTTGTTTTCGTACTCATACTACACTTCTATGCATTTTGTTGCACAGGTGCCCTCTTGGGATGTGATTTACATGGAGACTTTGACGTGTTACATTATCCGGTGGCGTTCCGCAACTGACAGAGTTTCCCTCTATGTATTGTATTTTTACTTTAAAATTTCTTGTCCAATTTGTATTTCGGGAAAGTTTTGAAGTATTTGTATAAAATTCTTAGAAGTTGCTCATGTACTTGTGTCACCAGGTTCTGGGGATGTGTTGAGATTATTTATTGAATAAAATTGATTCTCCGTCGTACTTAATTTACAAGAATTTATTAAATAAATTATGAAATGCAAGAAAAGGGTACGATTTCGAAAGTGTTGAGCAGGAAAAGTATTTCAACAAATTAGGGGTTGGCTTGCCCGATAGTGGTGTCCGGCGCCATCACGACCTATGGATTTTGGGGCCTAACAAAAAGCTCGATTCTTAATCATACTGCTGCCTGAACCCTTAAACACCGCATTCTTAACCTTTGAATTCATTAGGACTGCTATCAAGAGTCACCCACTCTGACTGGCCCCGAATACAATCAACTTCAAGGCTCTTCTAGCACATGCACACTTTCTCAAGGAAGCACGTGACTGAGTCACTACCCTTACAACTCGCCTATGCTTTAAGCATAAATTCTAAATCTCCCAAAACCTAACTCTTGTCCAGTAGGACCAACTTTGCACAATGCTTAATTACCGCTTTATTCCTTAGCTGTAATAACTTACCAATATGCCGACAATCCACAACCCCAAGAGAAGACTATCCTACCACCCAACTGCAGGCGGTGAGACTCCCCCACTTAGCCCGAAGCTACTTCTTGCACCACTCCAGACACTGCTGAGATCCCTTCTCCTTTGTTAACAAAATCTTGCTCAACCAATCAGTCAATTTCTTCAAAATTCTCCTGCTAGCATCCCATGAATACTCAAATTCTCTAGCATCATTCACATATTCGTCCTCCTACCGAATAGCCACTAGAATCCCTCGCAGAAACTTGCCAACCACACAACCGGTAACTTACTCACAAGGGATGACCCACCTGTGGAATTCACCAGCTGACGCATTCCAACACGCTGCGCTACACACCCTCTACAACATAAATACTTCACCCTAAGCTTGTTCTCATTCACCAACGTTACCAGTCCGTTCGCTTCTCATGGACATCTACTAAATGCGCTACAATATCTTCTAATTCGCCACGGTGCCGCGGCACTTTCCACTTTGGTTAACCTCATTCCTTTAAACACTACTTGACTTCCTTTCCTTACACCTGGCCCTTTAGAAATGAAACCACCGCCTAGCACCTTTCACATACCTTCCTTCGTCGTATGCTGCCCAATCACTGCCTCAATTCAATATCATTCTCTGTAGCTCTTAAGCCAGCCGATCACCTCAACTTTAAATCTTTCCAAGATCATCTTCCTCAAGTCTCCTTCATTAGAAGTAACTATTCAGTTCTGAACCACCACATACCACTATCTCTGACAACCGCTTCTTCAGTACTAGTTCACAACACTCTGACCCAATGCAACCGTAGAGTTATAACACCGGCGTACTTAACACATTCTATTCGATCGAGGACGACGACATCACACCACAGGTTAACTCTCCACCTCGCTTGAAAACACCAAGTCTTACTACTTGTCAACCCAAACCAGACCATTCGTAATCCTGATTGCCTTTTCCTTGCCAGAACTAAAATACCAAAATTTTGAAAATACTCTGAGAAGGCTTCCCTTCAAGTCATTCACCACCACAACATATGGTCAAGCATTCTACCATCATATCAACATCGCGCGATAAGCAATCGTGAGCATCATCACAACCTGAGCATAACCTCAAGGATCTCATAATCACAATTACTGGCTGAAACAACATATTACTCTTCCGTAGAGCAACGACAATAACCTCAATCAACTTCACTGGGAGAAACATCCCGCACCACATCCATAGTATCATTAAAATTCCTCAAATCCTCGATTCGTAACAAGCGCTTCGCGATGCGTAAGATTGAGTGGAAGAAACATAGGCATAAGCCTTAAAGGAATCAAATCGCACGATGAGGAATCAAGAAGGGAAGTACTCCTAACAGCCTTGTAGTCTCTCGAAGATAAGTACAGACATCTCCGTATCAATCCGCAAGACTCTACTAGACTTGCTCATGACTCGTGAAACCTAAGCGAACCTAGAGCTCTGATACCATGTTGTCACGACCCAAATTCCATAGGTCGTGATGGCGTCGGACACCACTGTCAGGCAACCCACCCTTAATTAGTTGAGATACATCCCTGTTTTAACATTTTCGAAATCGTTACTTTTCCGCGCATTTTATAATCAAATACATAAATCTTCGTTAATTAAATACGGCAGGAAATCAATTTAACATAATAAAATAAGTCCCACACGTCCCCAGAACCCGGTGACACATGTACATGAGCAACTTCTAAAAATCCATACAATTATACAATGCTTGTCCGAAGAACAAATTGGACAAAGACTTTAAATTAAATGCAAATACATAGAAGGGAGACTCTGTCGGCTACGGAATGCCTCCGGATGATGCAGCCCGCCTAAGTCTCCAAGTCAGCCACTGCTAAGAATGTACCTGTGCAACAAAATGTACAGCAAGCGTAGTATGAGTACGAAAACAACACGTACCCAGTAAGTATCCCGCCTAACCTCAGAGAGGTAGTGACGAGAAGGCAAATTAGACACTGGCTAAAGGTCAATTTGGAATATTCAAGTGTGACACTAAGCATGATTATCATAGGCAATTTATTAAGTTCAGGAATAAATAATGTCAACTCTTTCCACATTTATCACTTTAATTATTCGTCATATTAATAACAATGAATCAACATGGGTGATTTAATCAAATAACAACTTAATCAACAGGAAGGAACAACTTTTCTAAAAATAAAGAATCTTTAAATAACTCTAAATCTCCGTCATTTCAATTGACAACTTAAAATTTCAGGCCAGTAATAAGGAAACATCATAGCAACTACGCAGCAAATATCATGCGCAAGCAATGCCGAGGGTCAAACGGCAGGGACCAACAAGAATAAATCGTGCATTGCCGAGGGTCGAACAACTCGAACCATAGATGCATCTATCTGCCCCACTCGTGAATCGATCATGCAACTCGGTTATACATAAATATAAGGTTATCCTGCTCGCGAATCATACATGCGACTCAGGCACCCGTAAATACACATAATCACACAGTGAGTCCATATTTCATCAAGAAAACAGTTTCTCAAAGAAGTGATAAAATTCTCTTTAGGTGAACATAAAGATAGATTTTAAATCTTTATTTGAAATTTGTTTGCCAAGTTCAATAATATTCAATAATATAACCTTATCAGGAACACAATTACCCTCGGAGGATTCAATTTTTTTTATAAATGATTAGGAAAGGTACACCCTAGTCTTCTTAGGGAATAAATTACCAATTAAGCAGCATTATTGGTCTAATATTATTGGCAGGATCACAAGTACAACATGTAAGGCATGCTAGTGGGTCCTAGACTACCGGACATGGCATAACAGTAGCTACGCACGGACTCTCGTCACCTCGTGCGTACTTAGACCCCGCAAATAATAGCATATTCTTGATTAATTCACCTAGGGGGACAATTCCCCCTCACGAAATTAGAAAGGAGACTTATCTCGCCCCGAAACTTCATAATTGGCTTCCAAGCCCTTCCGATGACTCCAATTGATGCACAACGCTCCAAAACTATCCAAAAAAAGGCAAACTAATTAAAATACACTCTAATACTTGTTAAAAATCCAAATTATATGAACTCCCATCTCCGCTCAGGGAATTGACCAAAATGCGCTCGGACCCACGTGCCCGGATTTCGAAATTTCTTGAATATATACCCTACCCATAGTCTTACTAACTCAAATATACAATTTACTCTGAGTTACATGCTCCAATTCGTGGAAAAAATCCAAGTTACCAAGTTTCTAGGTTTTCTTCAAAATTCCCAAAAATTCCCAAAAATTCATGTTCAAATCCATGTAAGATCACTTATTTAACTTAGGAATGGGAAGAATTCACTTACCTATTGATGCTTTCTGAAAATCCCCCTCTTGAAGCTCCCAAAATCGCCACACCAAAATGAGAGAAATGAAGAAATGGCCAAAAATCCATTCTTAAAACACCCCACTGCCTCCAGCCTTTTCGCACATGCGGTGCTATAGCCGCTCCTGCGGCTCCGCACCTGCAGAAATTCCATCGTAGGTGTGGCTCTGACTCAACCCAGCGACTCCCGCTCCTACGATCCTCTCTTCCGCATCTGCGCCTTCGCAGGTGCGAACACTCCCTCGCACTTGCGCCATTGCCCGCATCTGCGACTCCCTGGCCGCTCCAGCGGCTCCGCTGCCATAGCCTCGCAGGTGCGGTCACACCATGCACCAGCAGCTTCAGCCTTTCTTCAACTTTAATTAGTGATCCGTTAACCACCTGGTCGGATTCTTCAAAACCTTCAAACTTCTATCTCTAGCCAATGACTTCGAAATAACCTACGGACATCCGGATTCATTTCTTATCGCACTCCCAACTCCATACTCACCGTACGAAACTATTCCCAGACTCGAAATCCCAAACGGACAACAATATCTCTGGAATGCCTTCCAACCCAAACTTGGAAATTTCTTCTAAAATGCTGACTTCCACAATATACGACGAAACGCTCTCGGGTTACCCAAAACCCGATCCGGACATACGCCCAAGTCTGAAATCATCATACGAACCTGCTGGAACCTTCAGATGCTAATTTCGAGGTCGTTTGCTCAAAATTCAAATCTTAATAAATTTCTTCACTTTAAGGCTTCCAAAATGAGTATTTTTCCTTCCAATTTACCCCGAACTTCCTGAATTTCAACGCCGACCATACGCACAAGTGATAATACTTGAAATGAAGTTGTTCATGACTTCCAACCACTGAACGACGCGCTAGAGCTCAAAGCGACCGGTCGGGTTGTTACATTAATCAACGTAATTAAATCCAATAGGCAAGATTTCTACCCAGTTCTTGACAAGAGATATAAGAAACCCTCCCCCCCCCCCCCCCCCCTTACCCTTCAAAACCCCCCACAATTTTTTAAAAACTTTTTTTAAAACCAAAAAAAAAAAAAAAAAACNTTAACTACTAAACCCCAAATCTATTATTACAAAGTTTTTTACAACCCAAAATATCAAATGAATTACACAATAGTAATAATTACACTATAGGGAGCCTTCATAGGCCCAATCTAAACCTGGGAACCTGGCCTTCAAACATAACAGTTTAGGAGCATAGTAGTGATCCATCCATGGTACATTAAAATTAGGCTTCCAGTGTGTCAAAGTTCCCAATGGCCTCAGGGACCCCAGGCAATGCTCACACCAGAACCACATTCAGAATAGATAGCTCATAAAAGATTGGAAGACAGGCCCCCATGTGTCAGAGTTCGGAAGAGTCTCAAGGACCCAGGCAGTGCTCACAGTAGGGTGGTGAGAAACTAAATGACTAAGAGTAGGAGTTTGGAAACCAATACATAAAGGGTAAGGGGCATGTTTTAAAATAGTTTAATTTCATAAAAAAGTTCAGAACAGAGGTACAGACTGACTGCACCAAGAAGTAAACCAAGTTCATGTTCAGCACATGTCAAACAGGATGTTATTTGATTAAGCTAGGTACTCATACTAGTATTTAAAACAATCATGGCTTAAACACAGAGACAGAAACATACAGGACCTATGATTTAAACCACAGTCATATTTTGGTTACATGCTCACAGTATCTCGCAAAGTTTAGAACAAGAAACATATTGAACATTAAACTAACTTAGGAAAGGGTTCACATTGTTTCAAGTAACTTAGTCTTAAGTTAGCATGTAATCATATAAAAGACAGAATTATGTCGAGGATTGAAACATGCTAGTCGAATAAAGCATAGTAAGAGTTAGGTCATACCAGTTGAGAAGAAAGCAAGTAAGAATGCAATAGCAGTTAAATTCATAGAATTTGGCCTTGGCTTTAAGCCTGCCAAATAATAGCCATTTAATGTAGAAATCAGAACAAGAGAACAAAGAGAGCTTAAGTTTTTGTGAGAATAGGAGAGTTCGAGAGTTGTCCTAAAGGGAGTGAGGAAGGGGGTTAAAATAGCACTGAATGAAGTAGACAAATAAGGTAATGAATTACTCCTACACAAATTAGGTATGAGAACAAATTAACAATCAATTACAGTCGGCATAAATCAATTAAAAGGAAAGAACAGAATAAAGTCAGGCTAGTACCACTTAATTTAAGGAAAACTTTATATGGAATCAATCAGTAGTGAAGTACTAGATTAAATAAGGTAAGAAATAATTCCATAATCAATTAGAAGTCGACTTTAATTAACATAGCATAAAATCTTGCCAGTATGGTTAACGGAAGTAGGACAAGTTAACAATCAAATATTGGTCCAAATACGGTAAGAACAGGTAAATCGAATAAGTAAACACCAATACTAAAAGAAAGGCCAGTTTCAAACCCTAATTTAGGTAAGTAAAATCAATTAGTAATTAACCGCCTGAGTTAAAGGTAAACAGGCAGAAACAATAAAATGAACAATTACATAATCGGATCCCTAAGAAAACAGGCAGAAACACAAAGGCGTATAGGTGGAACTAATTAAAGTAGAATCGGTCAAAAAGTAAAACCATTAAAGGTTGAAACATTTTTTTGGCAAAAATTTGTTAAAAATAAAAAACCCTAACTCTAAGGCAAACAAGATCGGTCAGAAATAATAGTAGAAAAAGACTAGAAAACATAGAGATAGAAGTACTAAAATTTTAAAAGAGAAATACTAAGACAAACATAAAAATCGTCTCAGATCTGGAAAGACATGAGCCCTGAATTTAGGGTAAGAAACAGATTCAACCAAAAATAGCCAGATTCGGCGAATAATAATCATTAAAGCGAACCATAATGAACCAAAATCTGGTTTGAACCAGAGATATGAAAATATATGTACTCACAAGTATTGGGATGAACCCAGACGGACATAATCAAGATAGGAGAGGCTTTGAACCAGATCTGGTTCGAGTCTCTCAGGATACTCTTGCCATTTGAGGCAAATGAGTTAAGTAACATCAAGATCGGGTAGCCAGTAAGACACAAAACTAAATAAGGCAGGGAATCAAGGGAGGATCCCATGGATCAAAATGGAAAGTGTGACGGTGGGCTAGGAATTGAGATGGTGAGGAGAGGAGAGTATCAGAAGACGGCAGGCTGGGGCGAAATGAATTAGTGTTTGGTATATGTAGAAGGGGTGAGTGATTTAAGGCCGAGGATCAACGGCCAGGATTAAAGTTTTAGGTGGGGCGGGTTTAATTTGGACGGGTATGGGTGAGAGTAATTGGGTTAATGTAATGGGTTAGGTAATTGGGCTGGGTAGGTCCGAAAATTAAGTAGGAAAGGGGCTATTTTTTAAATACCCATTCAAATTAATAAAAATAATTTATAAAAAATAATGATAAATGATGAAAATGCTATTTGTACATGAAAATGATTTAAAATAATTACTCAATATTACAAAAATATAAAAGTCATTTTCTGTGTAAATAATATAATTATGCATATATGAGCTATTATTGCAAAGTTATTGCAATTATAACCTAAAGATGTAAATATGATTATACATAAAATGATTAAATCTCAATATGATAAAAATTAAGTAATAAATCATTATAAAATTATTTTTGATGCAATTAGTAATTAATTAGATAATAAAATTGTAAAGACCTGTGAAATTCTTGTTTAAAATAATGCCCAAATGAGTCCCTGAGTTATTTTTACTGTGGAAATTCTTAAAACGGACCTAATTTGAGTAAAAAGTACCCTGGGAGTTAAAGAATAAAATTTACCAGAAAATGGGTGTTATACGACGCACTATGCAATCGTATAACGTGTATGCGGACCACATAATGGTTGCATACATAGGCAGATCACTGCCCAGTTTGAGGACGACTATGCGGTCCAATCTGCGACCGCATTTCGGTTCTGCGGACCGCATAGCTGTCGCATTGTTGCCCTTTGATTTTTGGAAAGGAGGTTATGCGACGCACTATGAGATCGCATAACGTGTATGCAGACCGCATAATGGTCGCATACCTGGGCAGATTGTTTTTCAATTTTGGCCCACCTGGAGGCCATTCTGCGGTCAACTATGCGGACCGCATGTCAGGAATGCGACCACATTTTGTGCCCGTCTTTTAATTTTTTTCTAGTTTTCTACCTGACCCCAATTCAATATAACACCCCTCCCCTTCATTTTAAAACATTTTCTGATAAAAAATAGAGAGAAGAAAGGTAGGATTCTTGAGAGAAAAGCTCAATCATGGTCAACTTGATTTTCAAAGTCACTCAAGCCTGGATATTCGAGTAATCATCTTCTCCTTCATTCTAACTGGTAAGAATTCCCAACCCCTTTTCCATAAAATTTCTGGGCTTAAACAAAAGAGGGGACTCTCATGAATTGATTCTTAAAAACATAGTTAAAGGCATTGCATGCATGTTTATTTGTTGTATTAATCTAGTAAAAATAAGTGGGTTGGAGTAAGTATTCTCAAAGAAGGAGTTAGTAGCCTGAGGGGTCACATAGTGTTCGGCAAAATGCCTAAGAAAGTTCGAATTGTATTCATAATTTCCGATTCTAAGTTTAAATGTACTAATTTGTGAACTAGATTGACATTGCTTGGCGGGTTGGTGATTTGGGAATAGATAACTAGAAGAATTCCGAGTTCCAGGTAGGTATGGCTAACTTTAGTCTTTGTAAAGTCACTTTGTGGTGTCAGAGCATACGGTATGTATTGGTCCGAGCATGTATAAATGATTGTTCAAATTGTGTTGAAGCGTGAGGTATTATTCTTTGCTTAATTTAGTTGATCACCATAAACTATGCTGCTTGAAATGGTAAAAGAGTGTTAACGAATTCAAATGTGTGAAGATATATGCTAAAGGTGTGTAACAAGTAATGAAAACGAGTTGCGGGCTGATTTAATTGAACTAAACGACCGTGGCAATATCGTATATGATTCACTGTTTGGTAAGGTTTGTTGTGGCATGATTTTATATGGATTGTGGGTTGTGAAGAAGCTATATTCTTGATGCTGAAATTTTCTGTGATTGAATTGTGAATTGTCATTGTTGATATGTAATATGATTGTCCGGTGGGATCGGGTTGCGCACCGCAACAGGAAAAATAAGGGCGATATGTGAGAAGTGATAAGGGTGGAATGCGATTGTCTGGTGAGATCGGGTTGCGCGCCGCAACATAATAAATGATTGTGATTGTCAGGTGGGATCGGGTTGCGCGCTGCAATAGAAGAAATAAGTGTGGATTGTTGAGAAGGAATAAGGGTGGAAATGTGATTGTGATGGAATAAGAATTGTGGAACTCTCATTGTGTTTATCTCTGTATCTATGTGCGGTGATTATGTGGCTTTTTGTCTGTCTCTTATTTGTGCATTGTTTGAGTTTACTTAGAGTAAAGTTTGTTCATACATACCAATACAATTCAAATGTACTGACGTCCCTTTTGCCGGGGGCGCTACATTCTTGTGATGATTGTAGGTGGTTCCATAACAGGTACTCCAGCCCTCCGACAGTAGTGCCTCATCTCCATTCCATCAGTTGTACTGGTGATCCCCCTTCCTCTCGGGGCCCTGTGTGGTTCATACCACCTTTTCTTCCGGGTTTTATTTTGGTATTTGTGAAAGGTATAGCCGGAGTCTTGTTACCGGCAAGTATTGTATAACTCTTTTGCACTCGTAGGGCTCCGTAGACAGGAATATGGGTCATGTATAAATGTATTTTGGGTAGTATAAATTGTGGTCCACATAGAGCAAGTCTGCATATTATGTATGTATTTTGTAAGTATTTTGTACCACATGTGAGTAATGATAATAGTAGAACTGGAATCAAAGTTGTAAGTTTGTGCTTAATTTATAAATGGCTATTTCACATGAATAATGTTTATTGAGGACACGGGGTAATACGTGGGATGGGTAAGGCAATTCCAGGTGCGCTTGACTGGGGTACTTCGGTTGAGCGTCGGTCGTGTCCCTCGGATTTGGGGCGTGACAAAAATGCTAGAATAAATTAATTAAAAATTCTTTGAAAATTATAGAAAATTATGAAAAAATACTAGTTGATGCTCCTGCACTATTTTGAAAGTATATATGTATTTTTAAAATATATATGAGAACAATTGGGTATCAGCAATCACCTTATTCACTACCCCAGTAAACTTCATCAATAGCACCTTTACCGCTTGTTTGGATGGTTGTTACCTATTGTATTGTATTGTATTCAACAACAACAACAACATACCCAGCAAAATCCCACTAGTGAGGTCTGGAGAGAGTAGAGTGTACGCTGACCTTACCCCTATCCCGAAAAGGGTAGGGAGGTTGTTTCTGGCAGACTCTCAGCTCAACTGAAAAGATAATAATATCAGAAAAGAAACAAAAGAAAATGTTTGTAATAACAAAAGATGCCAGAAAATTGTATCGTATTGTTATTTTAAATACAATATTTATATGATTATTGTTTAAATTTATTGAATTGTATCGTTAAATTCATCGTTTCGTAACGACAAAAAATGCCACTTTATGGAACAACCGATTTAGTGTGGTCACGTCGTTACTTTATGTTTTCTCTCATATTGCCCTTCCTTATTATTAAGTAATCATATTTTATCATTTTTTCTACTTTTTACGTATATAATAATTCTACATCGTATCCTATTTTTTCTTAATAATGTTGTAAGTTCATTCTACATATTGTTGGTGCGCGACATCATGAAATGACGGCAAGCGATACAATCTATCCAAACGTTATAACCTATCCAAACGTTATATTCATGAAACAATACAATACAATACGACACATTATAAAATGACAGGTAACAACAATCCAAACAAGATTTTAGTCTTTACATTTATGACCACCCAAAAATCAACAACTTTCATAAAGCTTTTTTTTCACCATAATTATTCATAATCAATCCGTAAAAACTACCAATGAAGTATAAATGACTTATAAAAAAAGCAGAAAATACCAAAAATAAATAAAAAGAAGAAGAGGCTACGAGAATCCAAATAAAATGGGCGCCAGCCGGTTCAGTTTGGTTTTCGTGAAGTTCGGTTCGATTTGTTCGATCTTCAATTTTATATTTGGTGCACCAATAACCGAACCAAAATTAGTTCGACTTCTTCGATTTTTGCTATTTTGGTTCGGTCAATTTTTGGTTCAATTTGGTAGGTTTGGTCTTATCGTATTGCGTTTTTAAATCGGACTTTTCTACTAAAAATATGATTAATTTCATATTTTAGTGCAACTAAAACTCAAAAACGAAATACTTATAATATGATTAGCCAAATCATTTAGTTGATATAGGAAATATAAATTTGTTTGACAAATATTACATACAATATAACTATCTCGTAGACAGCAACATTGGCAACGCACAAGCAAATAAAGATGAAAGATGCATTGGCAAACAAAAGAGATTTTTAGGACCCATTTGGCCATAGATTTTGCAAAAAAAATATTTGGGTTTTCATTGTCAAACATATGATTGCTCATAAATTTTCTCTGTATTTTGGCAAATTCCCAAAACCCAAATCTCAAAATCAGCTCAAGAGTTGGTTTTGACCCAAAATATCACTGTTACGTTTTTTTTTAAAATTACCCAAACTTTGTATTTTATAAAAATCCCACCATTTATTATTTTGTAACAATGTTGTTTTCTCTTTCCATTCAGCTGATAGTATATTATGCAGTTCACTATAAAAATAATAACTTTGTACCTATTTTATTTATTTTTAGGATTATGCTCTGCGATAATATAATGAACGTTATTGATAAATGTATATTTGGGTATTTATGATAGTTTAAGTCAGGTTTCAAAAAAAAAGTGAAATATATTTTGAAAACTTATGTCCAAACACATTTCCATCTTTAAACCAAACTTCATCCAAATCAAATCTTTCAAAACAATTTGGTAATCTATGGCCAAACGCTAGCTTAGAATATGAGATTTTGAGGGTGTTTGGCTAAGCTTATAAGCTGGTCAAACTAACTTATAAGCACTTTTTGGCTTATCTACGCGTTTGGTAAAGCTAAAAGTGCTTATAAGTCCAAATAAGCCAAAAGTCATACGCTGGTCACCCCCAACTTATGAATTTTTAGCTTATAAGCACTTTAAGTTTGACCAATTTTTTTACTATTTTATCCTTAAAATATTCTTTTTTAGAAAAAAACTCCTACATCGATACTTACTTCCTCAAGTATTGTTCAACTCCCCCCCCCCCTCCCGCATCAAGTCTGCAATTATCATTGATTATTTAAGATAAGCAAATTGCGTATGTATATCTATGTGATTGTGTATTAATCTTTGAATTGTACATAATAAATGACGACATATCAATTTTTTTAGTGTATTGCTTTCTAAGTGTTGTTGTCACGACCCAAAACTCGGTTCAGGTCGTGATGGCACCTAACAGCGAGGTTAGGCAAGACAACATACAAATATAACAATTAAAATGCGGAATATAACAGCGATATGGGGTAAGGCGGTAGAAATAAGCTGAACCACAGCTAGGCCCAATATATACAACGCCGAAACCCAACATAACTACAACAACTGTGTGCCAGGACTAGTGTCACAGTGTCAATGGGCGGCTACATAGATACAACAACTAAAATATATACACAAAACTATACAAGCCTCAGTCTGGAGCAAAAGACTGAGCAAAATGAAACTAGAAGGCTCCAGAGGTGTTGTCAGTATGACGCCAAGAAGACAGCTCACCGTATGGAGCGACACCGCGATCAGTATCTATCAGCAGACGGACGAACCTCACCTCCTGCACAATCAAGTGCAGAAAAAGAAAAGAAAGTGTAGCATGAGTACATATAAACAAATATGTACCCAGTGAGTGGCCCGTCTAAACTCGTAAAGAGTAGTGACGAGAGGTAGAATACATACTCACTAAGGTCCAGTGCATAATAAAATAAAGTACATGCCGAGCAATAAATCATATGAGGAAGTACATCAAGTATATGGACATGAAATCAACAAACAGGTAACTGATGTCAAACATAATTTTTCTTTGTAAGATGATCATAAGTATCACTTGTTTTCTTTCTTATTATCTGAAATGTCTTATCTTATTGTCTCAATTGTTCACTTTCCAATACTCAGTATTGTTTCTCAACTCACCCTCGTACGATCCCAACTCAATGCAAATGCTTATGTATGCATATGTATATATATATATATATATATAACCCACACGGACAAGACTATCGGCCGAAGTCATAAGGGTGGGTCATAAGGACTGACTCGGTCATAAAGCTCCACACGTTCGCGAATCATACATGCGACCCGTGCGCTGACTCGATAGTGATAAGCTCCCCACGATCGCGAATCATACCTGCGACTCGTGTGNTCATAAGGACTGACTCGGTCATAAAGCTCCACACGCTCGTGAATCATACCTGCGACTCGTCGGCCAATATCTCTCCCCGCTCGCGAATCATTCATGCGACTAGGGGGCCAATGACATATATATATACTATCCCGATCACGAATCATACCTGTGACTCGGGGCCAATGATGCAAAGTAAAACTGTCCCCGATCACGAATCATGCCTGTGACTCGGGGGCCGATGAAAACAGTAGTATAATTCTCCCTGATCACGAATCAAACCTGTGACTCAGGGGCTGGTAAAAATATAAGTGTAATTCCTCCCTGATCACGAATCAAACATGTGACTCAGGGGAAAATGAAAATATAAGTTCTCCCCGATCACGAATCATACCTGTGACTCGGGGGCCATGAATGCATGAATGTATGAATGCATATATGTATGTGTATATGTAGACACCATGGTACCGACTCGCCAACACTCAACGTGATCGGATACTCGCGTCTCTCTCGATAGCCAAAGTTAGGATTTTATATCATATTATCCTCTTTTCTCATAACATCATCATGGTGGAACAATTCAAGTATAGGAAGGACTTTCAATCACCTTCGTTTTGCTCAACAACTCAAGATTAAGATTATCTCACTTACTCCGTTCTATTTATCAATTATACCAGGAGTAACTCAATTAATCAATTGATGAAGTTCATAATTCTTATCTGAATAGTATGTACATTAAACTCAAGCTATCATAGCTTCATTTCATCATGTACCGGCAATTAACTTGTACAAAACATCAGATAATATCAACAAACAACTAGAACATGCTCGTGGGTCCTACGGCTACCCGACATACAGTATAGATGCCACGTACGGACTCTCGTCACGTGGTACGTACGCAGCCCCCTCAACAATCACAATTAGCAACAAGGAGCCTAGGGGGCATTTCCCCCTTACAAAGTTTCGAAAGGAGACTCACCTGGACAAGTACTCCTCCGGTCAACGGACCAATCAACAAGACGCATGAATCCTCCGAATTACCTTCGATGGCTCGCAACTAGCCAAAAACACATAATTATATCAATTTAGGAAGAATCGAGGAGGATTTATCAAGGATTTCCCTTAACAACACATTCTTGACGTACTTGGAAAATCAACTCCGAGCCTCGGTGTCCAGAAAATTATGATCCTTGAGAAATGCGCTATACGTCTCCTAAGGATCAAGATTAACTCAATTAATCATCCTATAATGGCCCTAAGATCAGAATTTCATTTTTCTCAAAACCCTCTATTCTTCCCAACATTTCTTATGAATTTCTATGAATTTGGAAGTGGAAATTCCCCAAGAATTGAAGAAATTAACATGCGGAGGGTCAAGGAATTATGTACCTGAGTAGATGACTCGCCACTACTGTTCTGGAGCTCCTAGGGGTGTGAACAATGGAGGAAAATTTGTTTTTTGGAAGAAGAATCACGAAATGGGCCTTTTATAGAACTGTCCGGCAGTTTCCTCCCCTGCGACCCTTGGATCGCAAGTGCGGGCTCGCACCTACGAAAAAAGGGTCGCGCCTGCGATGGCCTGGGCCCTGGGGGATGGTCGCGCCTGCGGAGCTTGGTCCGCTCCTGCGGAGCCGCGCCTGCGATGGAAAGGTCGCTGGTGCGAGCCTCGCTCCTGCGGCTCATGGACCGCAAGTGCGATCACACCAGAAAATTCCCACCAGCTATGCAAATTGCTGGTGTTTTACCCCGACTGGGGTCCGGGAGACCCCTGGGCCCACCCGAGCCCTCGACAAATTATACCAACAAGTCCCAAATCATATGACGGACTCGCTCGAGATCCCAGAACACTAAAAAAATCATCCAAACTATAAATCACTCTCCAAAACCCCTTAGCTTCAAACTTAGGATTTCAAGAAAATTCAAATGGCTCACCAATATGCCGAATGGGTCTATGCTGCTCGGAATGATCCCAAATTTTGCAGACAAGTCATAAATGACTATATGGAACAATTGCCAGTTCCAGAATTCCATTTCGACCATGACATCACGAGGTCCAATTCCAGGCTGAATTCCAAATCTTATGAAATCCTGAATTCCAATTCAGGTGCCGAAATACTTCCGGGTCATCAGAAACCCGAGGCGAACACACTCCCAAGTCCGAAATCATCATCCGGAGCTGCTGGAGCTGTCAGAACTCGATTCCGAGGTCGTTTGCTCAAAATGCTGCTCGGAACCAAAATTAGCCAAATAGGCTAGCCTTCAGGAACCAAGTGTTCCTGAACTGGCCAAATCACTTCTGAATCTCGAACTACCTGCCCACACAATTCATAAGGCACGAGTAGCCGCTATGGAAAGAGTCATTTATGGGAACGGAGTCCCAATACACAAAACGACCGACTGAGTCGTTACATTCTCCCTCTCTTAAACAAACGTTCGACCTCGAACGGGTCTAGAATTGTACCTGATGTGCTGAATAGCTGGGGGTATCTGTCCCGCATATCCTGCTCGGACTCCCAAGTCGCCTCCTCAACTGGTTGGCCCCTCCACTGGACCTTAACAGCTGAAACTGTCTTGGACCTCAACTAGCGGTCCTGCCTATCAACAATAGCCACAGGCTCCTCCTCATGGGAGAAGTCTGCGAGATACCTCTGAAGCATCGAAACATGAAAAACTGGGTGAACTCCTGATAGTGCTGGAGGCAAAGCAAGTCTATAAGCAACATCACCAACTCGGTCTAACACCTCAAATGGGCCTATATACTTAGGGCTCAACTTGCCCTTCTTCCCAAATCTCATGACGCCCTTCACCGGCGAAACTCTTAGCATAACTTGATCCCCTTCCATAAATGTTACATCTCGAGCCCGCTGATCTGCATAGCTCTTCTGCCCCGTCTGAGCTGTGTGAAGCCTCTCCTGGATAATCTTCACTTTCTCTAAAGCATCTCTGACCATGTCAGTACCATATAGCCTAGCCTAACCAGGTTCAAACCACCCAATCGAAGAACGGCATCGCCGACCATATAAAGCTTCGAATGGAGCCATCTGGATGTTGTCCTGATAACTATTATTATATGCAAACTCTGCCAAAGGCAAGAACTGGTCCCACTGACCTCCGAAATCAATCACACAATCCCTGAGCATATCCTCCAAAATTTGAACTGTATGCTCTGACTGGCCGTCAGTCTGAGGTTGAAAAGCAATCGAGTACCCATCTCCCGATGCAAAGCTCTCCAGAAGTGTGACGTGAACTAAGGACCCCGATCTGAAATGATATATAGAGGCATGCCATGCAACCTGACGATCTCATGAATATAGAGCTGAGCCAACTTCTATGTAGTATAAGTAGTGGCCGCAGGAAGGAAATGCGCCGATTTGGTCAATCTATCAACAATTATCCAAACCGCATCAACCTTCAGCGAAGTCCGAGGTAACCCTGACACGAAGTCCATGGTAATGCGCTCCCACTTCCACTGAGGAATGGGCATCTGCTGAAATAAACCTCCTGGTCGCTGATACTCGTACTTAACCTGCTGACAATTAAGATATCGAGCTACATACTAAAAAATATCTTTCTTTATCCGCCTCCACTAGAAATGCTACTTCATATCACGATACATCTTTGTCACCCCTGGATGGATAGAATACCTGGAACTGTGAGCCTCCGCTAGAATCTTCTCCCTCAACCCATGAACATCTAGAACACACAGCCTGCCCTGAAGTCTCAAAACACCGTCCTCGCCTAAAGTAACATCCTTGGCCAGGCCCTGAATCACAGTATCCCGAAGCTCTGCTAGACGCGGGTCATCAAGCTGTCGAGCCTTGATCTCCCCAAGCAATGAAGACTGAGCTACCACATGTGCCAAAACTCGACGAGGCTCTGAAAGATCTAATCTCACTAACTGATTGGCCAAGGACTGAATGTCCAAGGCTAAAGGCCTTTCCTCAGCTGAAATATAGGCTAAACTCCCCATGCTGGTTGCACACCTGCTCAAAGCATCAGTTACCATGTTTGCCTTGCCCGAATGATACAAAATGGTAAGGTCATAGTCTTTCAACAACTCAAGCCACCTTCGCTGCCTCAAATTAAGATCTCTCTTCTTAAGCAGGTACTGTAGACTGCGATGGTCCGGATAGACCTCACAAGATACACCATACAGGTAATGCCGCCATATTTTAAAAGCATGAACGATTGCTGCCAACTCCAAATCATGAACATGGTAGTTCTTCTCATGAACCTTCAGCTGCAGCGAAGCATAATCAATAACTCTGCCATCTTGCATCAAAACACATCCCAACCCGACGCGTAAAGCGTCTGTATAGGTCCCTGACTCGAAAGGTAACAAAAGAACCGGTGCTGATATCAAAGTTGATTTGAGCTTCTAAAAGCTCACCTCACAATCATCGGTCCACTGAAATGGGGCATTCTTCTGAGTCAATCTAGTCAATGGAGCGGCAATAGAAGAAAATCCCTCGACAAAGCGGCGGTAATAACCTGCCAAACCTAGAAAACTCCTGATCTCCGTAGCTAAAGTAGGACGAGGCCAACTCTGAACTACTTCAACCTTTTGTGGGTCAACCTTAATACCTTCACCTGATACCATATGTCCCAAGAATGCTACGGACTCTAGCCAGAACTCGCACTTGGAGAACTTAGCATATAATTCCTGATCTTGGAAGGTCTGAAGCACTACCCGTAAATGATGCCCATGCTCACCCAAACTCCGCGAACAAATTAAGATATCATCAATGAAAACAATAATGAACGAGTCAATATAAGGCCTGAATACCTTATTCATCAAATCCATATAAGCTGTTGGGGCATTAGTCAAGCCAAAAGACATCACCAAGAACTCATAGTGACCATATCTGGCGCGGAATGCAGTCTTCGGAACATCATAAGTATGAATCCTCAACTGGTGATACCCCGATCTCAAGTCAATCTTAGAGAACACACGCGCACCCTGAAGTTGATCAAATAAATCATCAATGCGAGACAGAGGATACTTATTCTTGATAGTTACCTTGTTCAGCTGGCGATAGTCCATATACATACGCAATGACCCATCTTTCTTTTTCACGAAAAGCACAGGAGCACCCCAAGGCGACACACTAGGCCTGATGAAACCCTTGGCCAGTAACTCCTCTAGTTGCTCCTTCAACTCCTTCAACTCCTTAGGAGCCATACGATAAGGAGGGATATATATAGGATGAGCATCTGGTGCTAGATCAATGCAAAAATTAATATCCTGGTCTGGAGGCATGCTTGGAAGATTTGAGGGAAACACATCTGGAAACTCACAGACGACAGGTACTGAATCAACAGTAGGAGACTCGGCGGTAGTGTCCCGCACATAAGCAAGATACGCTAGACACCCTTTCTCGACCATGTGTTGAGCCTTTATGAAGAAATAACTTGGCTGAAAGCACTAACTGAAGCACCTCTCCACTCTAGCCTCGGCGACTCGGGCATGGCTAACGTAACGGTCTTGGCATAAAAATCCAAAATGGCATGATAAGGGGATAGCCAATCCATGCCCAAAATGACCTCGAAATCAACCATATCGAGAAACAATAAGTCGGCTCTGGTTTCAAAATCACAGAACGTAACCACACAAGCCTGGTAGACCCGGTCTACCACCAGAGAGTCGCCCACAGGAGTGGATACATACAAAGGAGAACCCAAGTACTCACACACAATATCCAGAGAATGAGCAAATAAAACTGAAACATAAGAGTATGTAGACCCTGGGTCAAATAACACTGAAGCCTCCCTACCACAGACTGAAATGGTACCTGTAATCACCGCATATGAGGCTACTGCGTCTGCCCTAGCTGGAATGACATAGAAACGTGCCGGGGAACCTGATGGCTGAGCTCCCCCAGATCGAGCTGGAGCTGAATGACCTCTACCCGGTTGGCCTCCCCCTCTTGGACGGCCCCCGCAATTCTGACCTCCACCCCTCGATGGTCGAGCTGCTGGTGCTGGGACCCTGGGCTGATGGCTCTGATGCACTGCCTTACCCTTATAATGGGGGCAAATTCTCCTCACGTGGCTCATGTCTCCACACCCATAACACCTCACCTGGGGCATATCCTGCTGACCCGAGGACTGAGAACCCTGAATGGCTGGGGTGACATCCGGCATGGCACTGAACTGTGGCCTGACTGGAGCCACCCTGGTAGGTACTGAAAGTGCTGTATAGAACGACCGGTTGGACTGACCGCTAGCAAACTGACCCCTGACCCTACCTGATGTACCTCTAAAGTCCCCGGTGAATCTAGCTCTCTTGTCATGCTGTCCTTGCTGCCCTGACCGGCCCTGACTCCTATCCCTGATGTGATAGCCCTCTATACGACGAGCTATTTCAACCACTGTCTGAAATGGAGTGCCCATCTCTACCTCTCTAGCTAAACAAGTCCTGATGTCAGGGTGCAAACCTGTTACGAACCGACGAACTCTCTCCCCATCTGTAGGTAGTATCATGATGGCATGGCGAGACAGCTCTGAAAATCTGGCCTCATAATCTGTCACTAACAAGTGCCCCTGCTCCAGTCTCTCGAACTGAGCCCGCAAGTCTTCCCTCTTAGATGGAGGAATGTATCTATCCAGGAATATCTGGGAGAACTGATCCCAAGTGACTGACGGAGAACCGGCTGGCCTGCCCAGCAAATACGACTGCCACCACCGACGAGCTCTGCCCTGAAACTGGAAGGAAGTAAAATCAACTCTGTGAGACTCCAATATACCCATGTTGTGCAGTCTGTCCCTGCACCTCTCTAGAAAGTCCTGGGCATCCTCTCCCTGCTCACCCCCGAAGACCGGAGGGTGTAGCTGCGTCCATCTACCCAATAACTTATGTTGATCCCCTCTCGGAACTGGCTTGGATCCTGATGCCTCTAACCCAGGATAAGCTCTAACAACCGACAGAATATCTGGAGTACGATGTGGTCCTGTAGTTTGAGTTGTAGGGGTCTGAACTCCCCCTCCTGCCTGAGAGGTGGCAGGATCTGATGGAAGAATGCCTGCCTGCGACATCGTGTCCATGAATCTTAGCATGCGGCCTATAACCTCTTGGAAGCCTGATGCCGTCATAAAATCCACTGGAGGTGGTGCTACTGGAGGCAACTCCTCCTGCTCACCAATGTACTGATCCTCCACTGGTGCAGCTGGTGTAGCTCTGGAACGCCCTCGCCCCCTCCTACCAGCAGGAGCCCTACCCCGGGTGCCTCGACCTCGTCCTCGAGCGGTCCCCCGAATTAGGATCATGAAAAGCACGTGTCCTTACCATCTGTGAGAGAATAGAAGAACAAATTTGAGTGTAAGGCCAACTGCATGATGGATTTTGAGCAAAAAGAGTTTCCTAACACTCTATAGCCTCCCGAAGATAAGTACAGACGTCTCTGTACCGATCCGCAGGACTCTACTGAGTTGTCTGTGACTTATGAGACTATGTGAACCTAAGCGCTCTGATACCAAGCTGTCACGACCCAAAACCCGGTTCAGGTCGTGATGGAACCTAACGGTGAGGTTAGGCAAGACAACATACAAATATAATAATTAAAATGCGGAATATAACGGCGATATGGGGTAAGGCCGTAGAAACAAGCTGAACCACAGCTAGGCCCAATATATACAACCCCGAAACCCAACATAACTACAACAAGTGTGTGCCAGGACTAGTGTCACAGTATCAACGGACAGCTACATAGATACAACAACTGAAATATATACACAAAACTATACAAGCCTCGGCCTAGAACAAAAGACTGAGCAAAATGAAACTAGAAGGCTCCAGAGGTGCTGTCAGTATGACGCCAAGAAGACAGCTCACCGTATGGAGTGACACCGCGATCAGTATCAATCAGCAGACGGACCAACCTCAACACCTGCACAATCAAGTGCAAAAAAAGAAAAGAAAGTGCAACATGAGTACATATAAACAAATATGTACCCAGTGAGTATCCCGTCTAAACTCGTAAAGAGTAGTGACGAGAGGTAGAATACATACTCACTAAGGTCCAGTGCATAATAAAATAAAGCACATGCCGAGCAATAAATCATGTGAGGAAGTACATCAAGTATATGGACATGAAATCAACAAACAGGTAACTGATGTCAAACATAACTTTTCTTTGTAAGATGATCATAAGTATCACTTGTTTTCTTTCTCATTATCTGAAATGTCTTATCTTATTGTCTTAGTTGTTCACCTTCCAGTACTCAGTATTGTTTCTCAACTCACCCTCGTACGATCCCAACTCAATGCAAATGCTTATGTATGCATATGTATATATATATATATATATATAACCGACACGGACAAGACTATCGGCCGAAGTCATAAGGGTGGGTCATAAGGACTGACTCGGTCATAAATCTCCACACGCTCGCGAATCATACCTGCGACTCGTGCGCTGACTCGATAAAATCTCCACGATCGCGAATCATACCTGCGACTTGTGGGCCAATATCTCTCCCCGCTCGCGAATCATTCATGCGACTCGGGGGCCAATGACATATATATATATA
>ML288028.1:38938-70835 GCA_005239495.1 Nicotiana undulata
GATCACGAATCATACATGTGACTCGGGGCCAATGATGCAAAGTAAAACTCTCCCCGATCATGAATCATGCTTGTGACTCGGGGGCTGATGAAAACAGTAGTATAATTCTCCCTGATCACGAATCAAACATGTGACTCAGGGGCTAGTAAAATAAGTCTGATTTCTCCCTGATCACGTATCAAACCTGTGACTCAGATGCTGGTAAAAATATAAGTGTAATTCCTCCCTGATCACGAATCAAACCTGTGACTCAGGGGCAAATGAAAATATAAGTTCTCCCTGATCACGAATCATACATGTGACTCAGGGGCCATGAATGCATGAATGTATGAATGCATATATATATGTGTGTATATGTAGACACCATGGTACCGACTCGCCAACACTCAACGGGATCGGATACTCGCATCTCTCTTGATAGCCAAAGTTAGGATTTTATATCATATCATCCTCTTTTCTCATAACATCACCATGGTGGAAGAATTCAAGTATAGGAAGGACTTTCAATCACCTTCGTTTTGCTCAACAGCTCAAGATTAAGATTTATCTCACTTACTCCGTTCTCTTGATCAATTATACCAGGAGTAACTCAATTAATCAATTGATGAAATTCATAATTCTTATCTGAATAGTATGTACATTTAACTCAAGATATCATAGCTTCATTTCATCATGTACCGGCAATTAACTTGTACAAAACATCAGATAATATCAACACACAACTAGAACATGCTCGTGGGTCCTACGGCTACCCGACATACAGTATAGATGCCACGTACGGACTCTCGTCATGTGGTACGTACGCATCCCCCTCAACAATCATAATTAGCAACAAAGAGCCTAGGGGACATTTCCCCCTTACAAAGTTTGGAAAGGAGACTCACCTGGACAAGTACTCCTCCGGTCAACGGACCAATCAACAAGACGCACGAATCCTCCGAATTACCTTCGATGGCTCGCAACTAGCCAAAAACACATAATTATATCAATTTAGGAAGAATCGAGGAGGATTTATCAAGGATTTCCCTTAAAAACACATTCTTGACGTACTTGGAAAATCAACTCCGAGCCTCGGCGTCCGGAAAATTATGATCCTTGAAGAAATGTGCTATACGTCGCCTAAGGATCAAGATTAACTCAATTAATCATCCTATAATGGCCCTAAGATCAGAATTTCATTTTTCTCAAAACCCTCTATTCTTCCCAACATTTCTTATGAATTTCTATGAATTTGGAAGTGGAAATTCCCCAAGAATTGAAGAAATTAACATGCGTAGGGTCAAGGAATTACGTACCTGAGTAGATGACTCACCACTACTGTTCTAGAGCTCCTAGGGGTGTCAACAATGGAAGAAAATTTGTTTTTGGGAAGAAGAATCACGAAATGGGCCTTTTATAGAACTGTCCGGCAGTTTCCTCCCCTGCAACCCTTGGATCGCAAGTGCGGGCACGCACCTGCGGAAAAAGGGTCGCGCCTGCGATGGCCTGGGCCCTGGGGGATGGTCGCGCCTGCGGAGCCCCGCCTGCGAGAAGAAGGCCGCTCCTACGGCTGGAGCCGCGCCTGCGATGGAAAGGTCGCTGGTGCGAGCCTCGCGCCTGCTGCTCATGGACCGCATGTGCGGTCACACCAGAAAATTCCCACCAGCTATGAAAAGTGTTGGTTTTTTACCCCGATTGGGGTCCGGGAGACCCCTGGGCCCACCCAAGCCCTCGACAAATTTACCAACAAGTCCCAAATCATATGACGGACTTGCTCGAGCTCCCAGAACACTAAAAACATCATCCAAACTATAAATCACTCTCCAAAACCCCTTAGCTTCAAACTTAGGATTTCAAGAAAATTCAAATGGCTCACCAATACGCCGAACGGGTCTATACTGCTCGCAATGACCCCAAATTTTGCGGACAAGTCATAAATGACTATACGGAACTATTTCCAATTCCAGAATTCCATTCGGGCCATGACATCACGAGGTCCAATTCCAGGCTGAATTCCAAATCTTATGAAATCCTGAATTCCAATTCAGGTGCCGAAATACTCCCGGGTCATCAGAAACCCGAGGCGAACACACTCCCAAGTCCGAAATCATCATCCAGAGCTGATGGAGCTGTCAGAACTCGATTTCGAGGTCGTTTGCTCAAAATGCTGCTCGAAACCAAAATTAGCCAAATAGGCTAGCCTTCAGGAACCAAGTGTTCCTGAACTGGCCAAATCACTTCTGAATCTCGAACTACCTACCCACACAAGTCATAAGGCACGAGTAGCCGCTATGGAAAGAGTCATTTACGGGAACGGAGTCCCAACACACAAAACGACCGGCTGGGTCGTTACAGTTGTGGTGATGAAGACAATGTTTGTTTCTCTTCAAATATTTTGTCCTGTTTAGGTTTATTTTTTACTGAAAAACTTTTATCAATTTTATTAATTTTTATAACTTATGAATTTATGCTTATCATAAAATAAATTATATTTATCATAAAAGTTATCTTATCTAAGCACAGTTGTATCTAAAATAAAATGTCAAATAGAATTTTTGTATTTTGATCGATTTGGAATCTAAAATTTTGAAAAAATTACGCCTTATAAGTGTAAACAGTTCTAAGGTTATTTTAGTCATTTTAACAGAAAAGAGCTTATCAACATTTTTTTATCAAATACTGCATCAACTTATTATCAATTTCAGCATTTGTATCGAAACACGTAACTGCTTATTTATTAAATCAGCTTCAACACTTAAAAGTGATTTTTAGCACCTAATGCTTATCAGCTACTTTTTTTTGGTAATCTCTACACTACATTGGCAGTGTAGGTGTTGTATTTCATGTAATAAAAAAGGGGGACTAGGCCAAAAACCTCTATGTTACAGCAGAATACAACATAAGAATGGTGTACCAGACCATTCTTCCAAAAGAATTGGAGCCTATGGACAAAATGACTCCTAGATACTCTATTCATTCAACTTACATAAAAATTGGACTTATCATATCTACTTCTAAAACTAGGAAGCTGCCATTTATCCAATTGAAAAGGACCCCTGGCAGCACTAGGTAGCTGATGTATACTCCTATAGAAGCTTTCATTTTCCAGTGTTGTAGCATGTTTTTCCAATACATCCGCAACCTGGTTTGCCTCTTTGTAGCAATGTGAAATCTGAACTTCATGTTGATCTATCATTTGTATGATCCTTCTCATCTTTGCATTGCACTTCTTCTTCTTCTTCTTCAGCATCTCCACTATGACTAGTGAGTCCATTTATAGCTCAACCCTGCTAAAACATTGGCTTCTACTTAGTTGTATTCCAGCTCTAGCTGCCAAGGCTTCTGTCATATTATTACTCCCACAGTTCACTGGTATGGAAAAGGCTGCTATGAAGTCTCCCTCTACGTTCCTTAGTATTCCTCCAATTCATGCCTTGTTCCTGCTTTCCATGTAGCTTCCATCAGTATTCACTTTGACTGTCCCTTGTTCCGGCATATTCCAAGTTACTTGAATGGTTCTTTGCATTTGTTCCAGCCTCTCCACAATATCACACATCCTGCCCCAGGGCCAATCTACAAGGCAGCGGGGGAAGGTCATTCCCATAGCTGCCTTGATGTTCCAGAAAATGTGATACTCCATTTGTCTCGGCATGAATTTCTTTTGATTCCCATATCTACATGCACACCAGCTTTTCCACAGCTCCCACATTATCATAATAGGTGTGATCTCTAGTACGTATTTGTGAACACAATTCTTTGGTCTAGTATTCTACCATTGAAACATCTTGCCTCTAACTGTATTGAAAGAGTTATTAATTCCCAATGGGTCCCCAAATTTCCTCCACAAATAGGTAGCCGGCTGACTCTCCAGGAAAGTATGATGTATGGTCTCGCTGACTGTGACTGAGCAGCACACACACCTTGCTGAGTTCTGGCTTCCAAACCTGCTTAACACATCTTGAATGGTAGCTTGTTTTGGAGTAATCTCCAAACTAGAAAAGAAATTTTGGATGGAGGAACCTTCTCCATACTCTGGCTAATAGAGGATTGATTGTTTTCTTCCTCCTAATAGTATGCCAAGTCGAGCTATTGGTGTAGTTTCCATCTGCTGTCGGGCCCCATATTGCACAGTCCTCCTTGTCTTGGTCTCCAATGGAAATTGCTCTTGAATCTGTTGAGCTAGGTTGTGTGGTAAGGTTTACCTCAGTTTCTGTTGATTCCATTCTCCATATGTGATGAAGTCCTTCACCCTTGGATTTGTTGATTTTGATTGTGCTGAGTGATCTCTAGCAAGAGTTCCCCTGCCAGTCCAGTTATCCCACCAAAAGCTGTAATTTCCTTTGTTGATCATCCAGTGTATGTTAGGTTATGCTTTCTCTTTTATTTTCATCATGTCTCTCCAAATGTGGGACTGTTTAGTTGCTCCCTTCAATGCCACTGGGTGTCCTTTAGAACAGTACTTTGCCCTGAGGAAATCAGTCCATAGGTTCTGTTGAGTCCTGAAGTTCCACCATCGTTTGATTGTGAATGTATCCCCAATATATTGGAGGCACTTGATCCCAGTACCTCCTTCCTCTTTAGGATAGCATAGCTTTGCCCAAGAACTCCAACGATGCTTGTTCTTCTCTATGGCAGCTCCCTAGAAGAAATTTGCAAAGTGTCTTTCCAGAATGTTGTATGTCGCCTTTGGTGGATTCATTGTCGTCAGTATATATGATGGAACTGCCTGCAAAACATGATTAACTAATGTTAGTTTTCCTCCATGTGACAACATCTTCCCTTGCCATCCGCTGAGCTTCTTGATTATCTTAGAGACTAGTCCAACAAAATAGACTATCCTTTTCCTTCCCACAAATATTGGACATCCAAGATACACAAATGGAAATTGTCTATCTAAGAATCTTGTTGCCCTTCTCATTCTGTTTATCCTTGATGGTGAGGCCTTTGGATCAGTCAGAAAAAAACTTTTATCTTGGTTGACTAATTGCCCTGATGCTGCTTCATACTTTTTGATCACCTTCATAGTCATCCGAATTGATTTAGTGTGTCCATCTGAGAAGATCACAATATCATCTGCATAGGCCAGATGACTCACTTGGGGTCCCCTTGGACTCATAGAAAAAGCATTGAAGTCTCTTTCTTGTTGAAGGTTATTGAGCATCCTAGATATGACCTCAGCATCCAAAATAAATAATGATGGAGACAATGGATCTCCTTGTTTAAGTCCTTGAGAAGATGTGAAAAAACCTTTCCTAGTTCCATTTATGATGATAGAATACCATACACTTGAAACTAGTCTCCAAATCAAGTCTATCCACTGTTCATCGAAGCCAAAACTTCTAAGCACTAATGTAAGGAAAGATCATGACAACCTATCATAGGCGTTTGCCATGTCCAGTTTCATTACCGTGTTTCCTCCTTTGTTGGGTTGGTTGATGCCTTGATCAATTTCCTGTGCCATAAGCACATTTTCAGTTATAGACCTACCCTTTATGAAACCACTTTGATTTTCAGATATCATTTTGGGGAGTATTGGGTTCAATCTCATGGACAGAATTTTGGAGATTATTTTTTAGGAGAAATTAGATAGGCTAATTGGTCTCATTTTTTAGAAAGAAGAAGGAGAGTCTGTCTTGGGAATTAAGGCTAGGCAAGTGTGACTGAAGAATTTTGTGACTGAATGAGGTCCTCCTGGATTATCTCCCAAGATTTCTGGTAAAAACACAACTAAAACAATCCGGGCCTGCTGCACTATTAGGACACATGCTAAAGATAGCATCTTTAACTTCATCTTCACTAGGAATAGAAGTTAGTAGTTCATTGTCTGCTTCAGTCACCATTCTGGGAATGCATCCCAGAATTGTTCTATCTTGTTTAACAGGCCTAAGATTAAATAGCTTCCTGAAGCGTTTGATGGCTGCTTTGGTGATTTTTTCTTCCCCTTGAATCCATTTTCCCCTATGATTTTTTATTTTGTTCAATTGCATCCTTCTCCTTCTATCTCTTATCACACGGTGGAAGTATTTGTTGTTGTGATCTCCCTCTTCAAACCATCTTAGTCTTGCTTGTTGTTTGAGAATTGATTGTTGTATATCAAGCCATCTAATATACTCTGATTATGTCTTATTGAGCTCTTGCCTTGCCCCTTCTTCATTGATCATTAAATCCTGCTCCTCCAGGGTCTGAACTTTGTCTTCCCACTCGTTGCATTTCAGATGAATATCTCATATCTCTTCTTTAGACCATGTACTTAATCACTTTACCAATGTTTTCAGTTACTGTTGCAATCTCCACATAGGGTTCCCACTAATTTGTTTGTTCCACACCTCCTAGAATCCACTTTGTCTTGTCCAGAACTCCATAAATCTAAAGTATTTAATAGGTTCCTGCTGGTAGTTGAGAACTTTCATGAGAAGTGGCCTATGATTTGAGCCAGTTCTCACCAGATGTCTAACCGTGTTATTTTGAAACTTTTGTAACCACAGATCATTAATCATGACCTGTCTAACCTCTTCCATATCCTCTTCAGAAGTCTTCTATTGTTATACTATGTGAACTTTGTCCCAATATAGCCAGCATCTAATAGCTCACAGTTAGTCATGCAGGTCGCAAAGTCTATGCTTTTGCTGATTCTGTATGGTCTTCCTCTAGTTTCTCATATGTGTCCAAGATTGAATTAAAATCCCCTCCCACACACCATGGGCCATTCACCATTTCATGTACTCTCCCCAAACTTTGCCAAAGTTCACTTCTTTATACTGATGTGCATTTAGCATACACAACCATAATAAAGATTCCATTGTCTTCACCTTCTTCCTTGAAATTGATAGTAATCTGTTGATCTTCATTTGTAACCACTGTTGCTTGAATGTTAGTTGTCCAAAAATACCATATCTTCCCATTGTCACTTGATATACATTGATTGAATCCTAGGAAATTTTGATATCCTACAATCTTTTCTTTATTAACAAACGGCTCCATTATAGCTACAAATTCCACTTTGTTGATCTTGATCAATTTTTTCAGTCTATGAATTGCTTTTTTAGACCTCACTCCTCTGATGTTACAGAAGATCGCACTTATCATTGACAATGAGTTTTTAAGTTTCTTGTTACCCCCTTCCTCTACGTCACGACCCAATTTTCCCTTCTACTGGGTTTCGTGACGGCACCTAGTCTAGACGACTAGGTAAGCCTAAATATTAAGTAAATTAAAAAGTAAAACAAGTCAAAACAGAGAAAATGAAGTAAACTAATACTATGAACCATGTCGCTCAGCATTTACAGTTTACCCTGCCCAAAACCTGGAACATCTACAATATCACAAGTTGCACAATATGGCTCAACATAGCGAAACTGGAAAGTAAAAGTATAATTTATCTGCTAACTGTAACTATACTAGGATAAGAGGGGGACTCGGAAGCTCTGTCGACGCGGCAAAAATACCTCTAAGTCTCCCAAGGTCTGCTGCTCTGCTGACTCCGGTACTGAGCGCTGGTACCTGGATCTGCACATGGGGAAAACATGCGCAGAAGGGCATGAGTACTCCACATTCGGTACCTAGTAAGTGCCAAGCCTAACCCCAGTCAAGTAGTGACGAGGTCAGGTTGAGGCTCTACTGAGTTTGCAAAATAGACAATTATAATTTAACAGTTAAATAACACCAATAATTAACTGAATTTAAAGTACAACCAACAAGAATGAGGTAAATAGATCTCAGTTCAGCACAACATATAACTCAAAAGGTAATCGTGCAATGCAATGCAGGCGGAAAACTCCCGGGTCTCGGCCCGTAGTCCCAATTCAAATATACAATGCAGTATAGGGGGAAAGCTCCCGGATCTCGGTCTGTAGTCCCAATTTAAATATGCTATGCAGTACAGGGGAAAAGCTCCCGGATCACAGTCTGTAGTCCCAATTTAAATATGCTATGCAGTACAGGGGAAAAGCTCCCGGATCACAGTCTGTAGTCCCAATTTAAATATGCAATGCAAGATGTATATCAGATGTAGCGTAATTCAAAAGTTTAGGAAAAACAGTTGGCAAATATGGAGTAAAATACTTAAAACGGTTTCAAATAATAGTAATGAGTAGAAAATCAGGTAAAATCGATTGGCATAGTTAAATCTTGAGTTGCTACTCAGTTTAAACCAATAACAGTAATAATAGAATTGAAAATGAGGTTTATCATAGAAAGAACGATGGAAATTCAGTAAAACTATCCCATGCACGCACTCGTCACCTCACGTACACGGGGTTTTTATAGTAAAAATCAGTTAAAAATGCCTATGGGAAATTCTCCAACACAGAGTTAGGCAAGCCACTTACCTCAACTACGTAAATCAACTCCGTACCACACTCTTGCCACGAGTATCCAACTCCGAGTGGCCCAAATCTATTCAATTCGATTGCATAATGTAAATATCATTTCAAGAAATCAAAATAACTAATCAATTCGGAACTAATACACGAAATTAGAAATTTTGACCAAAACGCCCCTCGGGCCCATGTCTTGGAATCGGGTAAAAGTTATATTTTCCAGACATCCATTCACTCACGAACTCACTCGAACAAGAATCATCGAAATTAGATGTCAAAAACTCCCTAAATTCTCAGATTTTTGGTTGGGGGAGTTTCATCAAGTTTCCATGGTTTTTCACCCATTTTTGTTAATTAAACTAAAGAAAACGATGGGGATTAATGGTCTAACAATGGATTAGTATTGCAAAACGTTACCTATGATCCTTCTCTTCAAATCCCATTGAAAATCGCCAATTCCCGAGCTCTCAAACGATTTTGGACTTATGAATTTCAAACCCTCGGATTTTGGGATAATAAGACAGGGACCTCGCACCTGCGATCCCCTAAGCCGCACCTGCAGAAAATGCATCGCAGGTGCGGAAATCATTAAAGATGCCTGGGGCCACACCTGCGATAGGTTGGTCGCACCTGCGGTTCCGCACCTGCGACCCCTGGCCAACCTACCCCAAGACCGCACTTACGACTTATGCCCCGCACCTGCGAGTTCGCACCTGCGGAAAAACCCTCGTAGGTGCGAAACACCAGAAGGAAGCCTAGTTCAGCAGTTTTTGCTAAGTTCCACTTTCCCGTTAAGCATCCGAAACAACCCCGAGGCCCTCCGGACCTCAACAAAACTTACCAATTGATCCAAATACCTTATTCGAACTTGGTCGGGCCTTAAAAACACGTCCCATAACATCGAAACCATCAAATATGCATAGATTCAAGCCTAAGAACTTAGGAATTTCAAGAATTCGCATTCGACGCCGAACCACGTCTAAACTCGTCTGAATGACCTCAAATTTTGCACAGAGTTCATAAATGACATTATGGACCTTCTGTCGCTTTCAGAATTTCATTCCGAGTCCGATATCAAAATCTCACCTATCGACCGGAATCGCCGAAATTCTAATCTTTGCCAATTCAAGCCTAAATCTACATCCGGCCTCGAAAACACAATCTGAACATGCTCCTAACCCCGAAATCACTCAACGGAGCTAACAGAGTCGACAGAATTCCATTCCGGATCCGTCTTCACATAGCTCTAGCTACGACCCAATTTCTAAGGTTAAAACTCACCTTGAATGACTATGTGTCCAAAATCACTCCCAATCTCATCACTCAACACTCCGACACGTTCCATCAACATAATAAGACATGGGAGAAGCAGTTATTAGGGGATCGGGGTGCTAACTCTCAAAATGACCGACCAGGTCGTTACACTTTGTCTTGGGGGCGATACTTCCTTATTTCTCCTGCCTTTGCCTTCTCGTCTCTGCTGACTTCTACCTCTTTCTGTTGGTGGACAATCATTTTTGTTTGAGCTTCCAGTAGGTATGTAGTCTGGGTCACTTGAGTCCTCCTTTTCTTATTTTCATTTTGTTTCAGAGTCCCCTATAAAATCCCTTTCAAGTTTATCTGCTTCCCATGTTATGTTATACCCCCCCCCCCCATTCAACTCCACAATTAGATTAATTTTTGGCTGGTTTTTGATTGTAGTGTCCACACTAGTTGTCTCTAGTGTTGTCTCCTCCACTCTATTGATGTTGTCATGTTGCTTCCAACTTTGATCATCTTTCTCTTCTGCACCTTGTGGTCTCATACTTTGTGGAGTGCAACTTAGGCTTCCTTCTCGATTGTCATTCTCCATCTCTAAATTATCTATTTGTTGATACTTCTCTTGCTCTTCTGGTTCTATACATCCCTTGTGTCCTTCCACTTCTACATTGTCTACTTGGTTACTATGAATTGGCCTTTGCTCCATTAAAACCTTGCCTTTTGTCTTCCTTCTTACTGACTTAAACAACATTTTGTTTCTCTTTTTTGGGATTTTCTTTTTCTTCTTGTCCTTCTTTTGTTTTGTTTTTTCATTCATTGTTGCTGCATTGTTCTCCTTCTCTGCCTCTTTGTAGCATGTATCTCAGAGCTTTTTTGGCTCTGAAAATTATTCTGTTGCTGGAAACCTTCATCCATCGTTCTTTTTTGACTTGCATCCGCTTCCATTCTGTTATTTCCCAGGGGAGTTTCTGTTAACACTGTTTCATTGCCTTTCATCTCTACTTCTTTTGCTTCATTCACCCTCCTTTACTTCAAATCAGCTAATCCAAACGGGCTCTTTATTTGTGTTTGAGTTGTAAATTTTATATTTTATGATGTAAATACGTGGAAAAGTTGGGTAGATAACTTACGAGGAGCTCATTATGATCCATGTTAAAAAACATCATTTTTTCGATTTAATCGAAAATCAAAATTGCAAAACCTAGCACCTAATTGAATATCAAAATTATAGAAAATATAAATCACAAATGGACCGAATAAGTGAAAAAATCAAAAACGAATAAACCGAAGTTTTATGATTCAGTTTTTTTGGGGATATTATGCCCACCCTTTTAAAAGGGCAAAAAACGAATGAACGTGTTTTTAGTCTTATCTATTCTATTTATATATAAAAGGAGAAGCAAAAAGAATATAAGATTCCGACCGAATTTTATTTGAGCCCGTTTGGATTTGAGCCCGAATTTTATGTGTTGGAGCTTATTTTATAAATAAGCAGTTACATGTTTGGATAAAAGTGCTGATGCTTAAAAAAGTTGTTGAAGTGTTTGGCAAACGAGTGCTAGTAAGCACTTTTTCCTATTAAAAAGATAAAAATATCCCTAAAGCTGTTAACATTATAAAGGAGCTGATTACACGAGTAGTAATTATATATAAGTATAATATATTAAAAAAGAAAGATTGAAAAAAAAAACTGAAAATATATTTAAAAAAAATTCCGGGGGGGGGGGGGGGGGGGGCAGGGGTGTGGGGGTACAGAAAACAAATGAAAATTTGAAAATTAAAAAAAAGAATAAAAAACCAAATTTCTTGTGCGGGAGTGGGGAGGGGTGTAGAAAAAAAAAGAAATTTTAATAGTTTCTTTGACTGAGGATAATTTTGGTATCAAAAACTTATAAGGGACAAAAAAGTAATTTTATTGGTCAAACTAAAATGGCTTTTAAGTCATAATAAAAAAAGTTGGGATCAGCCAACTTCTTGCTATTGACTTTTCTTAAGCACTTTTTAACTTTTTTTAAGCAACTTTTTGTTTTGCCAAACGCTCCATTTAATAAAAAAGTGCCCATCCAAACGCCCTCTTTGTGGTTCGTGTGATTATTGTCGGGGCCGACTGTTAATTCAATTTTCAGTTTAACTGTTGTCGTTCCTGTTAATATTGGAAGGTTAGACATTATTTTCATATGTTTCTTAACATGTTAACTACGTTTTCAAAGTAATCAGGATCGATTATTATTCTTATTCCATAGTTTGTTTTATTTGGTTTTGATTTTGATGACAAAATTGATTTATGAGATAGTCATGAATTTTTCTGTTAGTAGCAAGAGTACTTTGTTTGAATTTTTTGTTTTATGTTGTTATATATATTTGAAATCTTAATGTTTAACGACCTAAATGATGGTGTGTTACAATGCGTCAAACAAATTAAAAGGGGATAGAAAAATGGTTTGCTTTTATAGACTCTTTTTTATGTTGAATTTTTAGTTTCAGAAGTTGTGATAAATCCGTTCGTTTGTAATGTCATTCAAGTGACAGGGATATACACGAATTTGAAAGATGCGAACAATTACATAATATGAGGTAATATTTCAGATGTTGAAACCATTGCAGGTACGTTTGATAGGATACTGTGTTGAAAGGTCTTTTTTCTAAGTATACGAGTACGGTGGAAATGTAGAATTCTTCTAAGATTCATTGCACGATTTTGCTGCATATTTTTCTCTTAAAATACAGAGAGACTCGCGAAGGCAGATCCTGTTTGGCTGGTCCGAAAAGTCAGAATCGTCGGTAGAAGATGATGCATCTTGGATTGAAGGGAAACATTATCTACCTTAATTACTTAGTTAATCTAACATAGGGAGCCACTTCTATAAGTTGAATTAATTTGGTGTTAATTACTATTTGATGGTGGTGCATATAGAAGGATGATTATGTTTTTTTAGGTTTGGGTTTTGTTATTTGAACAGAAAATGGTGGTTAGTCTCTGTTGGAGACCAAGAAAAATCCAAAATCACTTTTTGAATTAGGGGATTAGAGGTCCTAACTAGAGCTCTTGTCCCTTTCATTTTGAAATACAATTCTCCTTATGAAGCTATTTTATTTGTGTGATTATTTCTTCCTTTTATGTTTTGCGTTAACACTCCTTATGATTATATTTCCAGAAAGCCTGGAAGGCTTCGACACTATAATTTTTGTTGTGGTGCAGAAAGAGTTCAAACATATAACGTTAGAACTTGAGTAGGTTCATATTCAGTCAGCTTCTTTTTATATGATATGCTTCAGTTTAGTTGGATGTTCAATTTTAACGATATTAACTGAAGTTAAAAGAATCTTATATAGTGTTATCAAACATATATGAAATTAAAGGCTTTTGACATAGTGTAAGATTATTAATTTTTGTTAGTGCCAATATCAGGGATATGACAAGAACTTTTTTTTTTTGTATAAACGAGTAATTAAGATCGTGATATGATATTAAGTGTCAATTATATTTTTCGATATAAATTTCTATGTAAGTATACGTGATTTAAAATATGTTAATGCGATACGACGACTTTCTTTTTATTATATCAAACAAATAAGTTTGTACTTTTTATTATAAATTTTTGTTGATATCGGTCGCGCATCGTGCGTGGACGAATACTAGTAGGGGAGAAAGAGAAAGTAGAGACCGAGTGGAACGGGACCCACAAATTGGCAAAAAACTAGAGTTCCACCTAAAGTAAGATTAGATGTACTGGACAATGGGACCCCCGCACACGTGAATGGTTTTGTTTTGTACTTTCTTCTTATTTGGCAGGAAATAAAATCTATCTTTCTGGATACCCTCTCTTCCTTCTGCAGCCTCTTTTCCGGCGGCGACCGACGGCGACCGAAGGTGCCGGACGGCTATGGAATTTTTTTCTTGACGGTATGTTTATGATCTGATAATCTAATAATTACTGTTTTAATTAGTTTATATCTTTTTCTCTTCTGTTACGGCGAAAGTGTGTTAATATTTCAGATCTGTCACTGGGTTTGCCGTAACTAACTCCATGTTTGCTAATTGATTTGAAGGTGAAATCCTTTGGAGAAAAATGAAGAAGAAAAAAAAGAAGAAAGAATCATAATTGTTTTTTTTAGCTTGAACACCTTCGCTAATTATGTTATAAGCTATTTGAGTCAAAGCTCTATGGAATTCGCAATAACAAGGTCTGCTTTTTTTTTTCTTTTTAAAACCTGATTCTCAAGTAGCTGAGATTCAATTATAACCTTGTTTATATGGCTGCTGCAAGAAAATGTAAATCTATATGAAATGTAGACCCAAGAAAACTTCAAATCTACCTTATATGTATTCCGTGGCGAAACCAGAAAATTCAATAAAGGTGTTCAAATTTTTGCCATTAGACTATGTAAGATGTTCAAAGTCTAGTTTAATCAATAACAAGTAATATTTTACCTTATACGGAATACAATTTTCCGGCGAAGGGTGAATAGGTAGCTTCGCCCATGTATATATCGTGGATGGTTTTCACCTTGCAAAATGATGGATAATCTATCGGCTTCCAATACTACGCCTTGATGGTATGATGTCGATCTGATTACCAACCAAGATATACATGATTTTGCGTTTCTTATATTTTTTCTCTTATTCTATTGGAGTATTATATTATCCAAATACTTAAATGGTACGGGATATGATAAATTATTATTACTATTTGTATTGTTATTGTTGTTTTATGCACCTCAAAGCTTCCTAACCACATCGGGAAGAACCGAAGAAGAGCAGTTTTGCTTGAAAAAGCTGATAGTTATATCTCAAGTCTTGGCTCCTTTGTGAGCTTCCGACATTGAGATTCTTCATTGCCTTTTTGTCTGTCTATTGAGTGATCTTCCCTTGCTTCCTCTGTCTTTCTCATTTCAGAATGCTAATGCACGTTGATAAACTCTCCAGATTCGGATTGCTCAAATAGTTGAGATGCAACCGACATTTTTTCCTTCTGGTAAGCCATTTTGAACTCGGATTATAAATGGTTGACCAACTTCGTTGACTTCAGAACTTGTAAACTACCTCTTTAAGCTGCAGAGCCATATCTAAAAATATGTACGTATAATTTTTCGAGACTAAAATATAACCGTGATATATTGAATTCAGTGGCGTATCTAGAGTACAGTGTATGGGTTCTCGGGAACCTAGTAACTTTTGCGCAGACCTTGTATTTTTATTAAAAGTTTTACTAAATATTTATAACTATGTAACTGTGAACTCAGTTATTATGGCATATTAATTTAAGATTGCAACAGGAACCCATAAACTTCAAATCCTGGATCTGCCTCTGATTGAATTGCATTTGAGTTTCTTCGGCTATAATAGAATTGCAGTTGAGTTGGTGTTGTCTATACTAATCTTGCTTGCTCCATTACCATGAACTTGATAAGTAATTGGATCACACTACTATCTATAAAATTTGGTATGTCTCCAAATGAAATGGAGATCCATATATACTAGATACAAGTTACTTAAAAGATCAAGTCATTTCAGTAGTAATAGTGTCAACAGGTATTCACTACATGGATGAATGGAGTTTTCTCACTCTTCTATCAAGCATGTCCAACTTTCTATAAAAAGTAACTTCTTTTGCACAAAATGTTTTCCCTACATTCATACCATGTTATCTACATTCTTCTACTCTCCCCCTCCTTTCAACCCTTGAAATGTCTCTCATCAACTTCTCCATTTGCGCTATGATTACGGGTGAAGGACAAGGTATGTAATATGCTAAAAGTGGTCGACTTGGGAAGTTATATCACCATTGAAGAGTACCGTATCACTCTACATGCATAGACATATTCCAAATTTCTTGTGCACTTGTTGCTATGGTCCCTTGTCTTTAACATTTTATCTGAAACATAGTATTTCTTGATCACTTGTTGCTATGGTTCCTTGTCTTCAACATTTTATCTGAAACATTGCATATAGTGCAGCCACGTCACGTGGTTAAATCTGCACTGAGCTGTGGATGTCTTTGCCTATTATATCAACTTTTACTTGAAAAAAACCCTATTTTATCAGCTTGAACTTGTTGATATTAATATGCAGCCAAAATTTAACTTCAAACTGCAAAGTGTCATGAACAAACAACACAGACATCTTGCTTGTTGTTCGGAAAGATCAAAGTATTATTAGTGAATAACAAATGAGTTACACTCATTCTTTTATTCTAGTTACTTGCTCTAGAAGAGGGGAATTCGAGAGAAGGTTCGATAATAGTAAGCTAGCTTCCACTCCCAATCATTAAGATTTCTTCTGAATGGGATGCACCACCCTGATTCTGTTTAAATTCTGAGATTAATGTGCATCTGAAGAGGACTGGAAACAGAACCTTTTAGGGCGTGGGATGAAGCCATGCATCTTGCCAGAATCTTAATTTTTTGCCATGTCCTACTTTTAGAGATGAAAAATCCCTCAAATCCCTCCTTAGATCTCCAATATGTTTCCATACACTCAAGCCAAGGGGAGAAAGTGGTCCTTGGTTATCCAGGGAGAGAAAAATCCATATTTTGAGGAAGTAACTTGTTTCTAGAGGTATTTTCCTCGCAATTGAATCTCCATAGCCACTTGCACAACAAAATTGTGTTATGAGTGTTCGAATTATTAACTCCCAGGCCACCAACTTTCTTGTCAAGAAGAACATTGCTCACTTAACTGGATTGAAGGACCTTTTCTCCATGTTCCCGTGCCAAAGGAAGATTTTGTCCATTTTCCCGGAAATGGAGCCAGGAATAGAAAATAATGACATCCAATATTAGGAAAGGCATCTACCGCGCTGTTGATGAAAATTAAGCTCCCGCCAGAAGAAAGATATAGTCTTCTCATATTGGACAATTTCTTCTCACACTTCTTCAAATTCTTTGCAAATGGAGTAGGTGGATTTGACACTAAGAAGAAGACCGAAGGAAGTGGGAGGAAATGAACCGATGCCACAACCAAAAAAGTCCTTTGGTAACTATATGTTGAGAATATTTGTAATTTGTATGCCCTAGGTGGCTCCAAAAGGCGTAAAGTATAACCCTCAAAATAGAACCTGAGAAATTTTTGCATATAAACTATCAGCATGTCGTCGGAAAAAAGTATTTGAGAGATGTGAACCTATGTGGACTGCAATATCTAGCAAAGAACTAAGACATGCAATCCCTTCTTGGAGGCCTCCTTGAGCAAAGAAGAAATCTTGTTTACCATCGAACCATTGATAAATAGGATAATTTGACAGAGGAGGTACAAAAAGAGATCCATGATCCATTTTGTCCAAATCCATATCTTCCAAGATAGGTAATAGAAAGCTTCAGTTCATGCGATCAAAGGCCTTTTCGATATCTAGTTTACAGATGTTACTAGGTATTCATATCCTAGACGTAGCGTCTGCACATTCATTTGCAATGACAACAACATCTGCGATATCTCGACTTTGAAGAAAGGCCATCTGTTGGGGAGAAACGAGTTCCCCGATTATCTTCTTTAATCTGAAGGCTAAGACCTTGAGTAGAATCTTATTAAAGCTGTCTACAAGATTGAGTAGTCTCAAAATCTTCATCTCTTAGATACTCAATTTTTAAGGAACAAGTGCAATAAAGTTAGCATTAATACCTTGAAGAAGCATCCCTATTCATGGAACAAATTTAAGGCATTAGGAAAGTCATAACGAATAACATTCCTACACTTCTGATAGAAACTTGTGGCTTTATTGCCCTTGTAATCCTTTAAAGCATGAAAAACTTCATCTTTCGTCAAAGGAAGGTGGAGAGTATCATTATCTTCAAAGGAAATGACAGGAGGATTTCTATGTGACAAAGGAAGAGTCTGCTTTGTCATTTGTCAGAATAGAGGGACTTGAAGAAAGCTAAAATTTCATTGCTAATGGAATACAACAACCTTATATCACCATCAATGTTAAAGTTGTGTATGTGATTATCTGCAATGAGCATTCACCGTTTTTCGGAAAAATTTCGTCTCAAGCACCATGTTTTTTTGAAAAGGTAACATTTTATATATAAATAAAAAGACTACACAAAAGTTGTGAAGTCACCCATAATTACAAGGAGGCCTAATAAGAAAAGACACTCTTAATCCTTTGTTTTCTACCCCCTCCGTTCCAGTTTAGGAGAATTAAAAGTAAGAAAGGATGAGTATAACTTACTAAATATTGTGTTCTAATAGAGTTTAAGTGTTTATGCTCAAACAAGGAAGATCTATAAATTTGTAATGATGCATCTCCGGAACAAGGATTAAGAATGGTCTAAGTTATCTTGCTAAATCGGCTAGAAACATATGGGTAGATGCTAAGTGAATTTCCTTTGTGGTGGGTCAACCCATTTCCTTCATATGGATTTACCATGTATAAGAGCATTATACTTGAATTATAGAAGAACAAAACTCTCTTCTGATGCTCCGGAGGGATGAATTTTAGTTTGCCTTTCTTCGTTTTAGGAGTAAGATCTTGATTTTGTCAACATTAGTTTTAATCGAATGCGACTGTTTGAAATAGATGTTGATATCTTGTTTGCCATGATATATGTTTGTGAGAGTTAGGTGGTAAATATATTTTTCTCTCTCATGTTATGCTGTTTTATCAAAAATACAATTTACATAATTTGTGTAAACTTTTATATGTTGGATTTGCCTTGTCTAATTTTCAAAGCAAAACAAGTTTTGACTGTAAACTATGCTATAGAATATCCTGATTATCCTAGTCAGTTCTAGATAAGATTAAATGTGCCTTTTCGAGTTTCAAAATTGGTGTTCCTTTCTCAACGTTTAAAGCAATGTCTTCGTGGGGTACTTGTGAGCCATTTCTTGGCTTTTTTTAGTTTTGGCTTGTAGTTTGACCGTTGCTTAATCTATAATGCAACTCTCTTCCTTCTACATCAAAGTTTTCCCTTATATTTTATCGCAAATGTAATGAGTTGAAATTGCAAAAAGGAGGGGAAAATTTACGGGGTCACTAAGTATTCTAGGATTTTATAAGTTTGGGTCACATGGTTCTTTCTGTTTAATGGAAGCGGACAATGTGTTTATGCCTTACTTTTTTTTTTCTTTATCTTTTAATTGAATTTTCCTCCTCAGTCATGTAAAGTTCAATAAGGTAGAGAAAAGAGGACTCATCGCCCACCAACAGGACACAAGTGCTAAAAACAAAATTTTTTAATTTCTTCCATTCGGGTAATTAGCTATATGTTATTATAGATTAGGTGGAATGACTTAAAAACTGGATCTTACGGACTCTTGTGCATGATAAAGACTATTATAAGGAAGAATTTTAGGACGGTTTCGTTTATGATTGTCTGTCTAATTGGTCATTTCACTTTTTTTTTAATTCGTTTTTCAAAATAATTTTACAAATGAATTGTTTTTATTAGAGCATTATTTTCATGAAGTGAGAGAGGAAGCTCAAACCAGCCTATTTGCCGCTAATAGAAGAGCCTTGGAGGTATTGGACGATTAGCAACCTCTTTTAAAGATTAAATGTGCGTGTTTTCTCTGGTGGTGAAGCAGATTTGGTTGCGTCCTTGGGTGTTTTAGCCTTGTCTTCAGCCAAGTAAGCTCTTGCCATAACTTGTTCCCTCTCTACTAGGCAATTTATTTTATCTTATCCAAAAAATATTGGCGCTTCATGTTGCCACATCTGACAAATAGTGTACTATCCCCAACATATGGTAATCAACATTTATAAAATGTTTAAGATGGAAGACCCATTGTGAAAAGCAATGGTGTGAATGTGGTTAGCTAAGTGAAAAAGGTACAGGAAATAACACCTCTTCAATGAATAATCATGCTTAGCATTGTTAGAATAGTTATGTGAATTTATGTAATTAGTCCTAGTCCCTTATGTAATAGGAGTAGGTTATGTGTTATGTATATATATAAATAGGGCTCATTGTAACATAGAATATCAATTAGTAATGTTTTCTCCCGTGCATTCTCACATGGTATCAGAGCTTTGATGAGAAGAGATCGTTATGTGTCATTCCAGCGACATCAGGGAAGAAATAACTTGGTCACAGTGCGATTGTCCACTGACCTTAGTGACTATTTGCGTCGAAGTCACTAATTATCAATGTTGTGTGAAATCCAACACCACCAAAAGATTCCCAAGAGATAGGCGACCGAACCCCAGAAAGATTCACCTGAAATTCCCACCTACGCGCCAGCCAGAGACCTGCAGCTAGCGGCGCGTCTGTCCCACGCGCCGGCGCGTGAGGGGTCTTCCGGCTAGAATTTGAAAAAAATTCTTTTAGACAGTGTCATCGCCTTGCAATTCCGAGCCTATCCATCTAATTTAAACCAAATTCCGACCATATTTATATTTTTCAGGTGTGAACTGTGATTTTCAGATTTTTTTTTATTTTTCTGGCATTAATAGTAGTTTCCATAAGGGGTACCGATTTTTCCGGCGCGAACATTATAATGTCATTCGTATTAGAAGCCTTAGACTCACAATCCGTAGGATACAATGCATTGAGTCCAATCAGATGGTTTCTTTACCGGATTATATTGAGTTCCTTCAATACAAAGCACGTAAACAGACATCTTCAGAAATAGCCTTCGTTGTTCAAACTAATAGTAGCGTGACTTGTGTTTTCTTTCCTGTGAGTGTTGTGAGTCAGTTTATGGATTCTCCCCGTGGTAGTCATTTGGATGCAGTCGTCTGCATTCTTCAGTATATAAAATCAGCTCCAGGCAAAGGTTTATTGTTTGAGGATTGATGCCATGAGCATATTGTTGGATACTCAGATGCTGATTAGGCAGGATCACCTTTTGATAGACGTTCTACGTCTGGGTATTGTGTCTTAGTAGGAGGAAATTTGGTGTCTTGGAAGAGCAAGAAACAGAATGTGATTGCTCGGTCTAGTGCAGAAGCAGGATATCGAGCAATGACTATGGCGACATGTGGGCTAATTTGGATCAAACAGTTGCTTGAAGAGTTGAAATTTGGCGAGATCAGCCAAATGGGACTTGTGTGTCATAATCAAGTTGCTCTTCATATTGCGTCAAATCCAGTGTTCCATGAGAGATCTAAACACATTGAGATTGACTACCACTTTGTTAGAGAAAAGATACTCTCGGGAGATATTGCTACAAAGTTTGTGAAGTCGAATGATCAACTTGCATATATTTCACCAAGTCCCTCACTGGTCCTCGTATTAACTACATATGTAACAAGCTCGGTACATATTATTTATATGCACCAGCTTGAGGGGAGTGTTAGGATAGTTATGTGAATATGTGTAATTAGTCCTAGTCCCTTATGTTATATGAGTAGGTTATGTGTTATGTATACATATATATAGGACTCATTGTAACATAGAATATCAATTAATAATATTTTCTCCCGGAGGCACTTACCAAGTAAGAATAGAAAAACATCCATCAATCCCCGAGACATTTCTATTTCATGAATCCTAGGATTGTATCGCCACCCTCCAAGAGCCAAGCCTATCGCGACCACAACCCAGTTGATATCTCCGGCGTACGACCACCCACGCGCTCACGCGGCCCAGTTCCGGCGACTTCTTAGCCCCGCGCCGGCCAGACCTCACTTTTTCTTCTTCAGACAGCCTCATCGCGATGGTATTCCGAGCCTACCCACCCTAAGAGTCTCCAAAATCCGACGACTTTCACTATTTTCTTGCGACGGGTCAAGCTTTTACCGACCAGATCTCACTTTTTCTTCTTCGGTCAGCCTCTCCGCGAGGCTTTTCCAAGCCTACCCATCCCCGTTCCACCAAAATTCGAAGAAGTTTTCTATTTTCCGGCAAAATTCTTCAGATTCCGGCCTCATTCTCTAATTTTTCTGGCATCGTGCAACATCGGAGCTATAGATAGTTTTTGGGATAGCCGAATTTAGATATTATAGATTCTAGAGAGAGAAGCTCCTATTTCTCTCTAGAATCTACAAAGCTGGATAACATGTCTTTCATCAAAGCTGTGTCTTAGCCAGCCCTAGAATTTGGGGGAAGATGCCATCGAAAGCTCGACGTAGGGCAGGAGCCGCACTTCTCGATGTCTGAGGAGCACACCCTCAGGCGCAAGGGTTTCTTGGGATCTTGTCTGATTGGGTTTTTCTTCAAATGAATTGGTTCTCCAGAGGCTGTTAGGAACTAGGCAGAAGAGGAATGGAATGTCAAGGACGGGAAAATATCGCAACTGGGGGACACGCAATATCTCTTTCGATTTGTCGAGGAGTCTCAAGCTTCAGAAATTCTTGTCAGAGGAAACAGGTGGTTCGATGGGAACTTCTTAAAGCTAGACAAATGGGTGGAGCACGATGGTTGTCTTGACCCTCGTTTCTCCGACGAAACATTAGTGGTCAACATGGTGGGTCTCCTCGTGCATCTTTGGTGTCTTGACCTATTCAAGAAGATTGGGGCAATCTGTGGTTTTTTTTATTGATGTCACTTGCAACCTACACGATCTCTCGCGAGTGAGGATTGTGGTGAGGAAAAGGGGAAGAATCCCTGTCTTCACCGTGGTGGAAAATGGCTACTTGAGTTATAGGGTTTGGTTGAGCCCTGAATTTAGCCCTATCTTTATGCCTGTGGTAGTGGCGGAAGAAAAGGGAAGGTCAAATAGAAGGGAGGGGAGGGCTCACCGGATCAGTGGACAAAGCAGGAATCAGACGTCAGATCGAGAAGAGACGGGGGGTTTGAATTTGGGAGAAGAAGACAATTTTATGAGGAGAAAAAGACGTGAATGCACCTGGGTTAGTGATGCGGGCTGGAGAGGCAGAATGGGTCGGTCCTCTTTAATTATTATAGGGCCGACCAAGTTTTCAGCAAGTATAGGCATGCCTGGGCCTCCACACATGGGCCCAACAACTTTTCCTAATTCTATTAGAATCGATTCTAAGGGGCCCAAATTATTTCAAGTTGCGTCTGATAAGGTTCCTAAGCATATGGGAACACTCGCTCCTTCTTCTGCCAATGGTGCTTCACTTAGTGGTATTTCTTCACCGAACTCTAGTGACCTGCGCCCCTCTTCGATAGCTGCTGCTTCAGGGGTAGCACCGGCTAAAGCTGGTGATGTTATTCCCTGGCCTCCCGCCCTCTGATGGACCTAGCTCTATCACCCCCTCATCTTCATCCGTGCTTAGCCGTGCTGAGATTACTCTCCAAGCTCCTTCTTCTAGGGAGATTGATTGGAGGAGGGGATATGTACTTCTGGATGGAGGATAAACTATTAAACTTTGGGAACTTTTTAGGTGTTTCTTTTGAAGGGAAGGAAGATAGGGTGTTAGAACTGTTGAGGGAGATTGAGCAACAGTCTTTTTATGATGGCGCAAGAAGGAGTTGGGTCAAGGTGATAAGCAAAATAATTAAGGGGATCTAGTGGTGTACCAAAGAAGGGGCCGGGTGTACGGCAGGAAGGAAGGGAGCTCGGCTAGGGGGTGGGGGTGGGGAAAAGGGGATATTGTTTCTTATGGAAGGTAAGATTCTTTTACGAAATGTGAGGGGGATGGATGACCCAAACAAAAGGGCCATCATCATAGTGGTAGTTAGAGAGTGGGATGCCAACGTAGTTTGTTTTCGGGAGATCAAAATGGAAGTTTTGTCGGACGCGATTGTAAGGAGTGTTTGGGGAGGTAGCTGGGTGAGATATGACTGGGTCCCGGCGACGGGAAGTGTCGGGGGTTTTCTTCTTATGTGGGATGATAGAAGCTTGGAGGTAAAGGAGAGATTAAGGACCCGTTTGGCCATAGATTTTGCCAAAATAAACTTGGGCTTTTATTTGGCAAACACGTGTTTGGCCATAAATTTTGCTTATATTTTGGCAAGATCCCAAATCCCAAAACCAGTGGGCCAAATCCTTCATAATACACATTTTTCCAAAATAAATTTGGGAAATATGTTTTGAAAACGTATGTCCAAATACATTTGCATCTTCAAGCCAAACTTTATCCAAAACATATTTTTTTAAAACAAATTTGGGAATCTATGGCCAAATGCTAGCTAAGAAAGGTGTTTTTTCTTTAGCAGCTCTTGTCACATATAGAGTGAATAGGGTGGAGTGGGGATTTAGGGAGTGTATGGACTCGTAGGAGAAGGGTCCATGATGTCTTTCGGGGAGGAACTAGCCAATATTATGGGGGAATGGGACATTCCAGGGGTCCTAGGGGGAGACTTTAACACTATTAGATTCCCGGAGAGAGATTAGGGTTTAGTTTGATTTTGAGAGCTATGGAGTAGTTTTCTGACTTCATCAATGATCACTTTCTCATTGATCTTCCTCTGTCAAAGGATAGGTTTGCTTGGCCCATGGCGGAGGATTCCAACTCAAGGTCTAGACTTGATAGATTTCTGATGTCGCCCTCCTAGGATGAGCTGGTGTCGAATGTGCTGCAGATTCCTTTACCTAGGCTGACTTCAGATCATTTGCCTATTTTGCTAGATGGATGTAGAGGGAGGAGAGTGCATGCTCCTTTCCGATTCGAGAACATGTGGTTGAAAGTGCTCGGATTTGGTGACAAATTGAGAGAATGGTGGACAAGTTACGGGGTATCAGGGACACTTTCATTCCGTCTTTCGAAGAAACTTAAATTGCTCAAGGAAGATATTATTACGTGGAATGAGGAGGTTTTTGGGAGGGTAGAGGTTAAAATGAGGGTGCTTATGCATGAATTGGGGGAATTAGGGAGAAGGGAAAGGGTGAGGGAGCTAGATGAATCTGCGAAAGCTAGATTGGAGGAGGTTAAGAGGGAAATAGTCGAGTTAGCAATAGCCTAGGAGACTAGTTGGCGGCAGTAATCGAGGGCGCCGGGTTAAAGGAGGGGGATTCAAATACCAAGTTTTTCCACTGGATTGCGGTTGCAAATCGAAGTAGAAACTTCATAGAGTCCTTAATATTGGATGGGGTGAGGATTGAGGGAGATGAGGAGGTAAAAAGGGCAATAGTGGGGTTTTATGAAAATTTATGCAAAGAGGAAGTTAGTTGGATGCCTACTTGGGGGAATAAAGTTTAACCACATAAGGGAGGGAGATAGTGAGTGGCTAGAAAGGGCTTTCGAGGAGGAGGAAGTGCGCGAGGTTGTGTCGAGTTGTGCTGGTGATAAGGCCCCCGGGCTTGATGGTTTCTCATTGGCCTTCTTCCAGCTCTGTTGGGACACCGTTATGGGGTAGTTGATGGAAGCCATTGAATACTTCCACGTGAATGGTGTTTTCGAGAGAAGTATCAATGCTTCTTTTATTACTATTGTGCCTAAAAAAGAAGGTGCATCTTGTAATAGAGACTACATGCCTATTAGTCTCGGGGAGCATTTACAAGATTATTTCTAAAGTGCTCTCCAATACACTCAAGAAGGTTTTTGATGTGTCTGTTTTGTCCTCCCAGAATGCGTTTGTGGAAGGTAGGCAGATCATGGACGCTGTTTGGTGGCAAATGAACTTGTAGACTCCAGAAGGAAAAACAGAAAACCCGACTTACTATGCAAGTTGGACCTCGAGAAGGCTTTCTACCATGTCAATTGGGAGTTCCTGGATTTCATTATGATACAGATAGGGTTAGGGGTAAGATGGAGAGGATGGATCAGGTTCTGCATTTCCTCGGTCAAATTCTCTGTCCTAGTTAATGGTAGCCCGTGTGGTTTCTTTGGCAGCTCCAGGGGTCTAAGGCAAGGTGACCCCCCATCCCTCATGCTATTCATTCTAGTGATGGATGCTCTGAGTAAAATGATGGATCGTGCGGCGAGCGGAGGCTTCTTGAAAGGATTCTCAGTTTCGATCGGGGTGCTCAATGCCCGAAGAGTTTCTCATTTGCATTTTGCGGATGACATCATGGTTTTCTGTAATGCCGATGTGGATCAGTTGACCTACCTGAAGCAGTTCCTGCAGTGGTTTCATATCACGACTCAAAATTAACCTCCGCAATTGAGATTTTCCCGGTGGGTGAGGCTGCTAACATTGATGCTTTGTCTTATGTTCTTAGATGTTAGGTGGGCTCTCTTCCCCCTACTTACCTGGGTCTCCCATTGGGCGCTTCATAAGGATACTACAGTTTGGAATCCAATGATCGAAAGGGTTAAAAAAAGATTAGTAGGCTGGCAGAAACGGTACTTGTCAAAAGGCGGTAAGGAAATGCTTATTAAAAACACTTTATCGAGTATGCCCATAGAAAAATTAGAGCGGCTTCAAAGTAATTTTTCTTTGGGATGTGGCGGAAAGTTTCATCTAGTGAATTGGTAGACTGTCACTTCTCCAAAGAAGTGGGGTAGACTTGGAGTAAAAGATTTTAGGCTATTCACAGAGCTTTGTTGGTAGGGGTGGGCATCAGTCGGTTAGGTTCGATTTTGAATATTATCGGTTTTGCCTATCGGTTATCGGTTTACAAATATCATAACCCGATAACCAAACCGATAAGATATTGGTTATCGGTTAATCGGTTATCGATCATTATCGTTCGGTTATCGGTTTACCCGATAAGATAAAACAACTAAAACAATTCCGCAATATATAAAACTGTCGAGTTCTCAATTATCTTGAGCCAGAAGTCAAGAAATAGATCAGATTTCCATTGTCTTTGACGACTTTATGATGCATAAATATAGGATTACAATGGTGGAATGCAATATGATTGTATTGATTATAAAACGTGGAATATGATTCATATGTTTAACTAGAAGTGAAAAAATTCTGAAAAAAGTGGGATAAAATAGTAAGACGACGTTACACAATAAGTCTTTAAGCTACATGTTATGTTACGATATGAATTGTTAATATCAGAAACTGGCTAACTCATGTATCAAATTTTCTGCTTAGGATTTTTAATATTCCAAAAAGAGAAACATTTGTTAAAATTGTAAGTGTTTTATAATTTTAGATTTGTCCAAAAAGAGAGAAACGCCTCTCCAACCTGAGGGCGTGATGCGACTGACGAGTGACGTCGGCCTGAGTCTTGACGGGTTGACTAGTAACTGGTGAGGGCGTGAGCCGTGGTGAGGCGGAGAACTGCTGAGGTTGAGTCGTAGGGGTGCGCGGAAAATTGAGAAACTGAGAAAAAGGAACTGACTTACTGAGAGTTGAGATAGAATAGGGAAAATGAATTACGAAACCCTAGTATAGTATGTATATACTTAAGGGTAAATTAGTTAATTCTTATTGGGTTATCAGTTTTTACCAATAACAGAATTGCAAACCGAGCCCGAACCGATAACCCAATAAAAATAATTTTTTTACCCGTTACCGAGCCGTTAACCCAATAAATAATTAACGGTTCGGATTATCGGTTTTACCAGATATATGCCCACCCCTATTTGTGGGGAAGTGGCTGTGGAGATTCGGGGTAGAAGAGCGTGCTCTATGGAGGGAGGTCATAGTAGAAAAGTGTGATTCCACGGAAGGGGTTGGAGGACCAAGGCAATCACAACACCTTTCGGATGTGGCATGTGGAGGAGCATCATGAAGAATTGGGAAGCCTTCAATGGCAACATTACTTACAGGGTTGGAGATTGAAGGAGAATCAGCTTTGGAATCACAGGTGGTGTGGAGAGGGTACTTCGAGGATCTCTTTCCCCACGTCTTCAGAGTTTCAAATCAGAAGGAATTGATGGTCCAACAGATTCGCAAGGAGCATAAAGGGGGAGGAGAGGTAGTATGAGACCTCTCATTTAGAAGGAACATACAAGATTGAGAGATTGCGGAGTTCCAAGATTTATTGGCTCTGCTATATGGGCAAGATAGGCCCAGCCATCTTGTGATTCTTGGAGATGGGGGTTGCGTGGCGATGGTTTGTTCACCGTAAAGTCTTTTTACCAGAGTATGTGGGTGAGAGAGGAGGCCACTTTTCTATACTCCTCGATCTGGATTCCTAAGGCGCCCGCAAATGTGTGCTTTTTTACATTAGTTGGTGCTATATGTGTAAAACCTTAGAGGAATTACATCTTTTGTTGCATTGCTCCGTGTCCTCGGGTTTGTGAAGGGCAATCCTGAATCTTTTTGGTGTTCAATGGGAGATGCCAAACACGGTAAAGGAAATGTTATATAGCTGGGCCGGTTCCCGTAGAGGTAGAAAGCAAAAGGCGTGGAAGTTCGCCCCGTTAGTTCTTATGTGGATAGTTTCGGGGTAGAAAAATAGGAGATTTTTTGAGGGGATTGAGTCTCCTTTTTGACATGTTAAGAATAGTTCTTTGATCTCCCTTTTGATTAATACAATTTACCTTGTAAAACAAAACAAAAAAATATTTTCCCCTGTGCATTCTCAAAAGCATTTTTCTGATAACTCGATACCAAACTTATCAGTGGATCATTTGTCTTCGGTCTCCAACCATAACAAAAGCATTAATGTAAAAGTAAGTACATCCAAATAAAGTATGTTTTGAAGTATATTCTGATGTTTTTCACTTTTTTTCTTTGTCTACAGCAAGTATGTTGGGGTTCTCTACATTTTGAAAGCAAAATCAGTATCCTAAGCGTTCAAGTTCCCTATAAATACTCAATGCAGACGGACGGTCATTTTCTTCACCAATGCATCGTGCCCCAAGTCTAATAAGTGCTTTCGCCGTATCTCCCTGGCAACCCATGTCTCTCAAACCTACCTTGATTAATTCATCAAGTTTTTCTTCTTGCTCGAGTTGTTCAAGATGAGGTAGTAGCCGTTGACTAAATGTCGTTCCATTCTCATGAATATTAACTTCATTTGTGACCATCTGGAACAGTGTAACCCCATACGAAAATACATCTCGTTGAGGTGTTGCAGCTGGAGAAAGTGAAAAAAAAAAGATAATAATGTTAGCGAGGCAGAAAAAGTAATTAAGTGTTAACAATTAAAAAATAAAGTAATTAGCATAAGTTGCATGTGTTTAACATCTCTATAGGGTTTGTACATTAGCAGATAAAATAAGTTTTATTCAAATCAGCACCAAGATGGTACTGAGGAGAATAAAACAGTTTAGAATGCTGAGCAAGCTTTTAACATCCTTGGCATGACCCAACTCACTCCAAAAGGTTTAGAAACCATATTTTCCATACTTGGTTAGAGTGAATAAATAGATTACTGGTGTTCTCCATGGTGCGTTCACATCTACTCTAGAGATGATCGAGAGTCAAACATGCCTCTTTGGCTGCTATCCATCCAAAGCAAGCAATTTTTGGAGGTACATTGGTCTTCCATATAACAGAGACTGATGTAACGACCCTTAACAGAGAACTATCCATTTCTCCCCCTTCTGAATTTTAATGTTATCTTTTGGTAACTTTTGTGCTGGCCAAACTTGCGAATTTTAATATTTTTACCAGCTGTATTTAACTCCTTGCTTCCCTTTTAAAACACTGTTCGAGACGACTTGCTTCCATGCAATTTTAGGTCATAAGCTCTTACCAGTACTTGAATCCACGTAAGTTGTTGTCCCCGTAAAACTGTTTACACTTTCTCCTGATTCCATTCCAAGTCCCAGATCGCAGAGTATAGGATCATCAGTCTGCTCACAAAAGAAAGATCAGCGTAACAAATTAACTAGATAATATATTACTTGCATAGAAGTGGACTGGAAAATGTATTACCTCAGTTAAAAGTATATTTGCAGGTTTTCAATCAACGATACATGTCGCTGAAGTCATGTGTACCAGGTGAACGGCATAGGCTACGGCTTTTAATATCTTTTTGACCTGCTCCCATGATAATTCTGTAGCCAAAAAAGTTTTTGCATATTAATAACTATGCAAGAAAGAACATTTAAACAACTAAAATTGTTAAAAGAGATACCTTCTATTCTTTTTTCTAGGTCTCCACCGGGTATCCATTTTGTAATGAGGAAGTGCACACCTTCACTGGTATTTCCGTAACCCACGAGTGTGGCTACATTTTGGTATGTTAAAATTTTTAAATTTTCTGTTTCATTCTGCACAAGCAAATTTTAAGATAAATTAATTTAACTCAAGTTCAACGGAAAGATAAAGGGCATTACTGAATTACCTGAATATGTCTAGAATTTTCAGCCTTATTTGCTAATTTTACTGCGTAATGACCCTTTGGCTGACTCCATCCACTGCTTGGGTCTAAGTACACTTTATACACATTTCCAAAACCTCCTGAAGCTTGAGGTTTGTTTCCAAGAATTGTAGTTAGCATTTGGTCATTCAACTCACTTTGTTCATAGTGATGGAAGACTACTTGTCAACATGCAGATAAAAAAAGTTAGAATCATATTTGTTATTGCTTAGCTTGAAAATATTTAGACTGCAGTTGCTTGTTCTTTTATGGCCTATTTGGACACGAAGATTAAGAAATGAAGGGGGATAATTATACGGCAGAAGTAAAAGTTGATTTACATGAAACAATAGCTTAGGTGAAGAGAAAAATTTGATATTTTATCATACTTTTCAGTTCTGTCTTTTGCTACTTAAGAATTGTTTTCCTCATCCTTAAACACTGCATAGGTATGCTCATTACCTTTTCACTGCAAAAGTAATACTCAAAATGCTATACTAGGTTCTTTTGAATCACACGAAAGTTGAAATATGTTACTTACCCTTGGTTTGCTTGCTGACAAACTGTGAATATATCCGATCTCCGTGAGCCCAAAGTGCAGTATAAGTTTTCAATGTTGCATAAATTCTCGAGGTATAGGGCGGCAAAGGAGGACCCTATTGGTGCATGAAAAAAGTGTTAACATTATGTATAAGACAGGAAAGTATGTAGGAATATTTATACATATATACATGTTTTGTGTCAAAGCATTTCATTGTTAGTATTGCTGCAGCAGCATGTTGGGCATCCACAAATGACAAAGAATTTACGCCCCCAGGTCTGCCAAAGGCAGAAAAACAAAACCAACAAGAAGGTTAGTATCGAGTTGTTATTTTTAGTTTTTTGAACATATCATAATAGGACTTACATTGTCGCCCAACACCTATCCATCCTATCAAATATAACAAGAAAACAGGAATCAGAAGTTGTATTAGAAAATAAAGAGACTAATCACGGAACAAAATGTTTGTTACTTACAAATTATGCAAGAAATTACTATGGTTTCCTAGCTCTTTGTATAAGGTCGCGCAAGCAGTTTCCATCTTGGCCTCCAACTGTAGCATAAAAATAGTTGGTTTACTTATTTTTGTTTTATGATGTTGTCTATATCAAATATTTAATATGTATGTTTAGAGCAACCAATAAGAAGTGACTTTCGAATTGATAAACTTACGTGTCTCTCTAGTTCTTCATCATCCTGGATACCTAGTTCTGCTTTTATCTCAGCCATAGCTTCTGAAATCCACGCAGTGTCTGGGTGGCATAGATATCTACAACCATACAAATAGGCCGCCTTCAAATCAGCTAGAGGCGCTGCCAGTCTTCTTTTCTTATTGTTCGCTTGTAGAAACATAGTTCGCTGATTCTTTTTCTTTGCCTTTTCGTACGCTATAAGTTCATCAGTTACTGTTAAGTGTCTTTCTTGTAACTCTGCTTGAGGCTCTAGTGAATAATGTGAGTTGGTGAACTTTTCTAGATCATTGTAGACTGTTGAATCAATCTGAAATCGTGGAACTGGAAAAAAGAAACGTTAAACAATATGTTAACATGATTTACTTGTAGCTTATTTTTGTACTGTTAAATCCTTATGCATTACAAAACATAACCTTCATTGTCATTCCAGTATGTTTCAAACTGAAAATTTGGAAAAAGATCCTTTACAGCTTGAAGGTAAAGCAACCATCCCATGGATGTGGGGCAGATGGTGGTTATGCCCAATGTCTCTGCTATGGTCTTGTCCAAGTTACCAGTCCCCCTAATATAAAGTGACCTACAAAGGAACCAAAGCATCAATGAAAAAATCTGATCAATGTAAATCAGGAAGATGTTAGCGAGGAAAGGGATATTGATACCAGTTCAAAGTAGTTTTAAGGGATAATAGGACACCTTCGCATACTTCAAGGTTGTAATGGGGAAAAGCGAACTATTATAGGGGGAGCCCTTAATTTTATATGCAGCTTTTCTTTATGTGGCATTCCTCTTATTTTGGTTTTCATTTTTCAGAGCAGGTAATGTGCGCATGATCTAAAAACATGGAGCCAAAGGCAGGATAAAAGGTGCAAAAGCAGAAGTGGTTTTTCTCACCAGCTACTCACTCTTTGATTTAGTTTATTCAAATTATTTGTTGTATTCATGGGACAAATCTAAGCTTGTTACTCTTTTCGCAAACGATAATCCTGTAGTCTGTTATTATTACATGAAATTAAACTTTGATGAACTTTCATCATACAGCTTGACTTGTTATCCTTGTCTAAAGTAATCATGAACCCACGTACCTCTTAATGGGGGGGGGGGGGGGGGGGGGGAGGGGGGGGGGGGGGGAAATTTTTGTTTATAAAACGGAGTGGGGGGGGGG
>ML288028.1:71054-113229 GCA_005239495.1 Nicotiana undulata
GCGAAGGAGGGGGTGGAGGTAAATGCTGTACTATAAACCGTGTATGGGGTTGCTGGTGCTCTGGCGGCGGTGGCGGTGGCGGCGACGGTTCTGGTTCATTTTCTTCTCTTGACATTGACTGCATTAAAGAAGGAGATTAAAATGTTCAGCTTAAAACATAAAAAGAAAATTGAACACAGGATACGGGTTTGATGAAGATTTATTCAGAAGTCAGGGACCATTCTTCTGGACAACGGATTTACCAAATCTCTAACAATCCTATATGCCATTAAATATTGATAAAGCTAGCTAACGTTCAAAATTAAGCTAAAAGTACAAACGCCGCTACTCTTTTCTGAATGAAGTATTAAGAAACGAAAGAGGGAACATACATTAGCAAAAAGACGCTTGAAAGTGAATCTAGGGTTCACTAGAAATGTTAGTTGCTAATCTATTTTTCCCCAATTTCTCATAAACGTGAACTAGCCAAGTGCACTAGAGAAATTCATAGTTCTCCATAGGGCTGTCTAAGAGGAGCTTATTACCTGTACCCGTATTGATCGGTACCCGTACCCGTATCGGTCCGTATTGGGGGTGGAGTTGAGGGATTTGGGTAAAGCGTAAGGGTAATGGAAGGATACCGAGAAAAATACCCTTAGTACCGGTTCGGTAAGTACCCTTAAGGTACCAGACCAGTTCGTACCGGTACCCGTACCCTTAAGTTTTTTTATTTTATTTTAAATGTGGCCATTTTTGCACCGTTAGCCGTCAATTATTTTTTTTAAGGACAAGCATTGGCGATGGACAAAAACGGCTATTTTTTTCCTCCCTAGCCTCCTAACACCACCTTACCCCCTAATTTATATTTTTAACATCTAAGATTGACCAAATACACTTTGGCCCTATTTTAAAACTATAAAATGCTCCATTTCATTCTTTCAATTTTCACACAAAACTGTCATATCTCTAATCCCCTATCTCTCTCTATCTCTAATTGCAATTAACGTTATAGCACTCATGTTAATTTTCTCATTTATTTTTATTATACTTGTTGTTATTTGTTGTAATTTAATTACTCCCTCCATTTTAATTTATATGAGGTAGTTTGGTACGGTACGGAGTTTAACACAAAAAAAAAGACTTTTGAAACTTGTGGCTTTAAAAGCTTAAGGGCTAGAAGCTTTTGGGGCTATGACATTTGTGTGGTTATAAAGTTTCTCATTACGGATAAATGGATAAAATGAAGAGTTTAAAATTGAATTATTTCCAAATTCAAAAATTTGTCATTTATTTTGGAACAGACTAAAGGAAAGTACCTCATCTAATTTGAAACGGAGGGAGTGTTTATTACTAAATATGGCTCCTAAACTGGTAAAAAAAGTGTGTAATAGATTGACTAAGGGTAATGTTAAGGAGGGGGTCCTTGTTTTGAAACAAATCCTAACCAGTCCGAATTTATGCATTACATACAAGAAACGTAGAATCTCGTTTTTCAAGGTTTTTCTACAACAACTGTTAGAAATAATGTTTGCGATGATGAAGGAAATGAAGACTTGCGAAAATAATGGAAAAGTATAGTGAAATACTATCTAGCAGACACAGCAGGGACGCAAAAGAACAAGTGTGATAATAGGCTAAATTCACGTAGTTTAGCGTATATTTATACTCTAACTTAATGATGCTTCACTGTCTTAAGTATGTTAAATGATGATAAATTGGCTCTAATGGTGATTTTCGTGTTTCACAGGAGTACAATGAACTATTGAGGACTTATGATAGTGATCTGAGCGAAATTGAAGATGAACAGCCCCATGGGATAATTTATGGGTAATCTGAAGGCTGAAGACGAATTAGACAGTGGGAAACCCCATTAGCGCGGGCTGTAACGCGACACTAGAGCGCCCGCGCTAGTCCAGAAGTCAAGACAGAAAGAAACCCTATTAGCACGGGCAGTAGCGCGCCCGCGCTAGTCCAGTCGTCCGAAGGCCGTGCATAACTCAATTAGCGCGGGCATTAACGTGTGATTAGCGCGCCCGCGCTAATCCAGGCGGGAAAATTAGAAGCTGAAGGGTAATTCTGGAAGTTCAAGGCCAATCCACTCAACCTATAAAAGGTTCAACTCGCCCAAATGAGTAGTTTATCAAGGTTTAGAGTTTAGAACAAGAAAAGCAAAAAGGCAAGAGGCAAGGAGGGAAATTGGGCATCAATCCTTATCTCCTTCCCTTGTGATTTTTACCTTTGTTCATGAATTCTTTTGTAGTTTTATCATTATTATGAGTAGCTAACTTTTCTAATCTAAGGTCTTGGTAACCCGTTGGGGGATGAACTTATTGTGATATTAATATAGTTTTGTTTGGTTGTTAATCTCTATTTGTTCAACTACTTTCTTGTTGTAGTTGATTGAAGGCCCCTCAATTAGTTGTTCCTATTTATTATGTATCTACTTGAGAGAGAGTGCATATTTAGGTAGTTGTTTGAACAACATCACTCCCGGAGTATAGGTGAGAGTCATAACCGAGAGTTTAGAGGTTGGATTAGAGATAATGATACCTCGGGTGTAATCTAAACTGTAATGCAATCTAGCTAGCGTAACTTGAGAGAGTGCGTCTAGTAAATTATCATAATTACTTGAGAGAGATTTATGTAACCGGAGTGTTCATGATTGATAGAGACAACTAAGTCAAAACTATAGGAAATACACAAGAAGGGATTTCACCAACGGGGGAAACCATAACCTTAGACCTTTATTCCAATTGTTTACACCTTATTATTAGTTAATCTTTAGTTTAGTATTTCTGTTCAGTTGTAGTAGTATAAACAACACAAAGTGATATTCATAACTTTTGAGAAAGTTGATTATTGAGAATTTAGTACTCTAACAATAACATTTGGTACGTTAATTCCCTGTGGGATTCGACTCTGGGCAAAATACACGGATTATATTTGCAACGCCCACTTAGTCTTTTAGTAGACATAGTTGAGCGTGATCAAATTTTTGCGCCGTTTCCGGGAAGTTAACGGTATTATCAATTGTAGTTGGAGGAAATACGAAAATTTCTAAGTATAGTCAATTTTCTTTGATTTCATACATATATTGAATTTCTAATGTTTGCTAAATTAGTGGTACATGTGCATGCCTAGAAATTCCTCGAGAACTGGTGAAGTATTTGAAGCCTTGCCAGACCCCGAAAAAGTTTTCAAGGCCTTGAACAGGGCCAACCGGAAGAGCAAACAACAACCACACATTGAACACATTGAAATAGACATGGCAGATCTGAACGACAGAAACAACATTAATGTTGGGGATGGTGTGATCGACCCAGTTGCACGAATTGCAGCGCCTGAGGTACCCATTGTACTTGAGGCGCCATTATACGACTGGGCACAACCCACAACAGACAACTTGGCAATCACGATTTTGGTCCCTCAGATAGAAGCAGAGTCTTTCCAGATTACAAACAATATGTTGCACTTGTTGCAGAATAAGGGGCTATTTTCGGGGCCATACGTTGAGGATCCCCGACAACATTTAAAGAACTTTTTTGTCTAGATGCAATACGCAGAGGCAACCGAATGTTACTCTGGAGGCATTGAGACTGTTATTGTTTCCGTTCTCGGTAACAGGCGTTGCCCATACTTGGCTCAACTCCCTCCCTATCAACTCTTTTGCAACATGGGAGGAGTTAGTCAAGCAGGTTTTGAATAAATTCCATCCACCGAACAAGAAAGCACAACAGATTGATGAGATCATAAGCTTCAGGTAGAAGCCCATGGAGACACTGCAGGAGACATGGGAACGGTTTAAAGGGATGCTGGTTATCTGTCCTCACCATGGTATTCCTGATCAAATGTTGGGGCATCGATTTTATATGGGTTTAGCTGATGGTGTAAAAGCCAATGTTGATACTTCAGCTGGTGGAGCATTCCTAAGCAAGACATGGAGAGAGTGCCAGATTTTACTTGATATAGTGGCACAAAATTCAGGGTGGACAACCAGGGGTGCACCTATTACCTCTGTCGTTCACTCAGTGCCATTAGATCTGTCCAACACTGTTGCAGAGAACATGGCCACTTTGATGACACAAATGATGTACTCACGAAGAAGGTAGAGGAGTCGGGGAAAAAGCAGCAAGTTCATATTGTGGATACTACCAATGGGGCTTATGCACATCTTGCATTAGTCAACCAATTCGTACTCAGTGGAATGCAGATTATGATCACCCTCCTTACCCAGAAAATATGAATTATGTGTCTAACTATGGAGGCTAGAGACAGGGGGACATAATTGGGGTCAGCAAGCTCAACCGTATAGACCACCTCATCAGCATCAACATAATGGAAACATGGGTGCCATGAGACCTCAGGGTAATGTGGCACCTTAACAAAGGCCTCAAGGGTATAACAATCAAAATCAGCAACAGGCATACCACTCTCCTCAGCAACAACATGGGGGAGGCAAGAAGATGGGGCTTGAAGCGATGATGCAACAGGTGATTGGTCGACTGCCAAAATGAGTGAGAGAGTAGATGCACATGATGCAACTATTAAGAATATTAAAGTGCAGTTGGTCCAGATATCAATGTCAATGAACAATCGTCCTCTTGGGACTTTACGTGCAGACACTCAGGTGAATCCTAAGGACCAGGGCCCGAAACAGCTGATGGCAGTAAGTCTCCGCAATGGCAGAGACTTAGACTTGGAACAAGAGCTAGCTCGTGAAAGAAGGCAGGCAGATACACTAGTACCAGTGCCGATTGAAATTGATGATTCAACTAACTTGACCAAGGTAACAGTGCAAACTGCTGAAGGAGAACCCAGTGTGTAGAGTGAGGCTGAAAAGGAAGTGGAGATAGCCCCAGAGCCAGTAGTTGAGGTGGTAGTTGAGAAAGAAAAATCCCAATCACTGGGAAGAAGAGACCGCCATCACCATTCCCTCAAAGGATGGTGAAATACCAAAAAGATGAGCAATACAAAATGTTCTTGGATATGCTGAAGTAGATACATGTAAACATTCCTTTGATTGATGCTCTGAAAGAAATGCTTGGATATGCGAAGATGTTGAAAGATCTGATGTTCCGGAAGTTTGATTTCCAAGACTTGGCAACTGTGACTCTTACTCAGACTTGCAGTGTTGTGGTAACATGACCAATTGCGAAAAAGTTATCTAATCCAAGGAGTTTTACAATTTCCTGCACCATTGGAAATTTTGCTTTTGCCAAAGCACTGTGTGATTTGGGGGTCAACATTAATCTAATGTCCCTGGCCATTTACAAGAGACTGGGTATTGGTAGAGCCAGACCAACTTCCATGTTGTTGCAGCTAGCTGATAGGACGGATAAGAGACCGTCGGGTATTCTGGATGATGTTTTGGTGCAAGTGGGGAAGTTTGTGTTCCATGCTGATTTTGTGATATTAGATTGTAGAGTGGATGAGGAGATTCCCATAATCTTGGGAAGGCCATTTTTGGCCACAGGCAGAGCCCTCATTGATTGTGAGACCGAGTGAGTTCACCAACTGTTTTCCCATTGATGTTGTGGATGTGATAGTGGAGGAAGATGATGCGTCCTTAAATATTGAGGACCCCCTTGTTGCATGCTTAATGAATTTGGATGAGGTAAATGGGGAGGAATTGGTAGAGTCGGTGTTAGCACTTGAAGGTAAAGGGGTCTGGCCTAGGGCTCTCGAGTTTGAACCATTGCACTTAGAGAAAAGAGAGAGCCCGCTAGCCAAGCCATCAGTGGAAGAACCACCTAAATTGGAGTTGAAACCACTGCCAGCCCATCTCAGGTATGCATTTCTAGGCCCTAACTCTACGCTACCTGTTATTATCTCATCAAGTTTGTTAGATGTGCAGGAAAATCAATTGTTACAGGTACTCTCCGAGTACAAGACTGCCATTGGATGGACCATGGCAGATATCAAAGGGACCAGCCCGGCATATTGCATGCACAAGATTCTCTTGGAAGAGGGACACAGACCTTCCAGGGAACACCAAAGGCACTTGAATCCAAACATGAAGGAAATGGTGAAGAAAGAAATAATCAAGTGGTTAGATGCGGGAATCATTTTCCCCATCTCTGACAGTAGCTGGGTTAGCCCACCATAATGTGTTCCAAAACAAGGGTGGCATCACGGTTGTAAAGAAAGAAAAAAATGAGTTAATATCTACAAGAACCGTCACGGGCTGGAGAATATGCATGGACTACAGAAAGCTGAATCTTGCCACCCGGAAAGACCACTCCCCACTTCCCTTCATTGATCAAATACTCGACGGGCTTGCAGGGAGGTCTCACTTTTGTTTCCTGGACGGGTACTCGGGGTACAACCAGATTTCAATTTCCCCAGAAGACAGGGAAAAGACCTCCTTCACGTGCCCCTATGGGGTTTTTTCCTTCATAAGGATGCCATTCGGACTCTGCAATGCACCTGCCACATTTCAAAGGTGCATGATGGCCATATTCACAGACATGGTGGACTATATCATGGAGGTATTCATGGATGATTTCTCAGTAGTGGGAAATTCATTCGATGAGTTCTTAGAAAATCTGACCCGTGTACTAAAGAGGTGGATCGAGACGAATCGTGTGCTTAATTGGGATAAGTGCCATTTCATGGTACAAGAAGGGATCATCTTGGGGCACTTGGTGTCGAGTATAGGAATTGAGGTGGACCGAGCCAAAGTAGATGTGATAGAAAAGCTTCCACCTCCTACATCAGTCAAAGCTATACGTAGCTTCCTTGGGCAAGCCGGGTTCTACCGGCGATTCATCAAACAATTCTCCAAGATCTCCAACCCCCTCTGTAAGTTGCTTGAAAATGATAACCCCTTTGTGTTTTCTAATGATTGCAGGGTGGCTTTTGAGGAGCTAAAAAAATGGCTAGTTACGTCACCAATTATCGTTGCCCCCGACTAGAAGCAACCGTTTGAACTCATGTGCGATGCCAGTGAACGCAGTGGGAGCCGTGTTGGGTCGGCGCAAAGATAAAATAATGCACCCAATTTACTATGCAAGTAGTACTTTGAGTGGAGCTCAGTTGAACTACACAGTGACCGAAAAGGAGATGTCGGCAGTAGTGTTCGCCCTTGACAAGTCCAGGTCTTACTTGATCGGGTCTAAGGTGATTGTGTACACAAATCACGCAGCCATCAATACTTGGTGGAGAAGAAAGATTCGAAGCAGCACCAAGCCGCGCCTAATTCGTTGGGTGCTGCTTCTGCAAGAATTTGACTTGGAGATTCGTGATCGCGAAGGCACGGAGAACCAAGTCGCTGATCACCTGCCACGACTTGAAGGTGCTGAGAATGCAATTGAATCTAAGGATATTCTGGAAACCTTTCCAGACGAGTAGGTACTCGCCACGAGCTTGGAGGATGTGCCATGGTATGTAGACTACCTGGCAAGCGGTATTGAACCTTATGAACTCTCCTCTGTCCAAAAGAAAAGGTTTTATCGTGATTGCCGCAATTACTACTGGGATGAACCTCATTTGTTTAGAATTTGCATTAATAACATGATCCGGAGGTGTGTCCCCGAGATAGAATAATTTTCTGTTTTGCAGGCTTGTCATGCATCACCATATGGAGGACATTTTTGAGGTGTTCGGACAACAGCTAAAGTGTTTGAGGTCGGTTTCTACTGGACAACTGGGTTCAAAGATGCTCACCAATGGGTGAAGGGATGTAATAAGTGTCAAAGGACGGGGAACATATCTCTTCGTCATGAGATGCCCATGAACCCAATACAAAAAGTTGAGGTGTTTGATGTATGGGGGATTGACTTCATGGGCCCCTTTGTCACCTCCTATGGCAATAAGTACATACTTGTTGTTGTAGACTACATGTCCAAATGGGTGGAAACTGCAACATTCCCCACCAATGATTCAAGAGTGGTGGTGGGTTCTTGAAGAAAAATATATTCACCTATTTCGGGATCCCAAGGGCCATTATTAGTGACGGAGGCACTCACTTTTGCAATCATGCCTTCAAGAAGCTACTAGCCAAGTATGATGTGCGCCACAAGGTGGAAACCCCTTATCGCCCTCAGACGAGTGGGCAGGTTGAGGTATCAAACCGTGAAATCAAGAGTGTGCTGACCAAAACAGTGAATGCCACAAGAACTGATTGGGCGAAAAAGCTTGATGACGCACTCTGGACCTACATAACTGCATTTAAAACACCAATTGGTATGTCTCCGTACAAGTTGGTATTTAGTAAGGCATGTCACCTGCATGTAGAGCTGGAACATCGAGCTTGGTGGGAATTGAAGCAGTTGAACATGGACCATGATGCTGCGGGTGAAAATCGAGTCACAGAGCTGCATGAGTTGGAAGAATTCCGATATCAAGCATTTGAAAGCACAAGGCTATATAAAGAGAGAATGAAGAGGTTACACGACAAAAACATTGTGGACCAAAATTTTAAACCCGGAGACAAAGTATTGCTCTACAATTAAAGATTGAGATTTTTTTTGGGTAAGATCAAGTCCCGATGGTCTGGATCATTCAAAGTGGTCGAAGTGATTCCCTCTGGTGCTGTGGAGATTGCTACTGAAGATGGGTCCAATGCCTTCAAGGTTAATGGACAAAGATTAAAAATGCATGTGGGGATGAATGAGACCAGTGGGTTGTCTGTGGTGCATCTTTTTGAACCTCAGAGGTTGAGAGAGCCTTAATTGCGCTCATTCTGCGTTGCGCCGCGACATTAAATCAGGCGCTTCATGGGAGGCAATCCATTGATTGTTGTACTCGTCGTGCCGCGACGTTAAATCAAGCGCTGGTTGGGAGGCAACCCAATACATATAGTGATTATAGTGTAGGTGCTAACATATGCAGGTGTGCGAGAAAAGGGGTGAGCACAAGACCCCAAAGAGAGAAGAAAATAAAAGAATAGTCTGAAGACGCCTGGACTAGCTCTCCCGCGCTAAGCACGCCCTAGAGGTCGCGCTAATCAGGATTATTTCTTCCCCAGGTAAGTGCCACTAGTGTGGCCGCGCTAAGCCCGCGCTAGTGAGGTTTCTTACTATCCACGACCCGTGGGACTAGCGCACCCGTGCTCAGCTAGCGTTAAGGCCGCGCTAGTCCATCCTGACACATATAAGTTTTTTTCGTTTTTTTTATTTTTTTATTTTCTTTTTCTAATTTTCTCCCACCAACCAAATTAACTTTTTACCCTACCCAACCGTCCCACCCCTTCCACTTCCCCCACTTTCCCTCTCCCATTAGAACACCCCCCCTCCTTAAAATCTTCCCTTTATTCTTCTTCATCTTTCCCCATTAAACCAAGCAAACACCCAGGCCATTCACTGGAGGAAGGCCTCGCAAAATCATTGACTCCAGGCCATTCAATAGCCAAAAGTTTGTCTCCGCCAAAGCCCAGGATCGATTCAATGAGAAGGAAGATAAAACAGTGGTACCTGAGTAGGCCATGGATGTTAATGCAATCAGGATAAATTGTCATAGAATGCATGATGTGCTAATGCGGCGACGCCTTTATGTGTTCTTTGAGGAGCCTGATGCGGAAAATGCCATGTTTGTCCGGGAGTTTTATGCCAATGCTCCGGAACACGAGAACTATGTAGTAATAGTGCCGAGAAGGCCAGTCAATGCCTCAATAGAGAATATCCGGACAATGTACAGGCTACCTCCACCAGCTGAGGGATATGTGGATGCCTATCAACAATATAGTGGAAAAAAAGACTCCCTAGGATAAGTTCACCCGGACCATATGTCAACCGGGTGTCCCATTGAAGTGGTACAAATATGGAAACAAATTCCATTCCTCGGCCCTCAAGTTTGAGGCCAAATGCTGGTTGTACTTGATCAATAGTCGCCTCCTGCCTTCCAAGAACCTTTTAGAGGTGAACATCCATCGAGGGTGTTTGATCTGGTGCTTCATGGAAGATGCACCAATTGATGTGGCCAGGTTAATTCATGAGGAGATGTTTATCCCGCATAAAGGTCCAAGGTATGGGTTCTGCTACTCTTCGCTCGTTACAAGATTGTGCGCTCAGCCTTGGGTGCCAGGCGACTTTGTTATAGATGGTCGGGTGCCTGTAGTGTACCCCTTCACAGCTGACAGAGTTACTACGAGCAAGGAAGTAGTGGTTGCGGGTGAGGATTTGGTAGGGCAGGACTCTGAGGATGATGAGGCGGAGGAGGAGCCACAACATGGAGAGGATGATACTGAGCACTTGGAGGAGGAGCAGCCTGCTCAAGCGTAGGTTGCAGATGTTGGAGGCTCGTCTAGGGCCAGTCGGGGACAGCGATTAGATCACCTAGACCAAGACGTGGCTGGGATGAGGACTTCGGTGAATGAACTGGGGACCCGTGTTGATGAGATGGCCACCCAGCAGAAGAAGTGTGAGAAGAGGATTATGGGTTGGCTACGTGCCCTGGGTCGTGCTTGAAACGTGGACTCGGGCACCGTCTCCGACCAGGATTGAGATGTAAGGGAGGTCCCCTCTCCTTAATGTGTACTTTCATTAGCCATGAGGACATGTCCTCATTTTAAGTGTGGGGAGGGGGAGGGATTCCCTGTTTGTTGTATGTTGTACAATTGTTATTTGTTTGCTTTAGTTTCTGTTTAACTTCGTAGAATTGTAGTTTTTATGTTTTCTTTTCGTAGTTTGTTTTGGTTTTACATAGGGTATAATCAATCAAGTCGTCTTGGCCCGACAACGGATCCCTTCGGCGGGGTACTTGAGGGTCCAAGTCAATTGGAAAAAAATTTAGAAATTTAGTGGACCCTTCCTGATGACGGACTTCTTAGGCAGTTTTCTTGAGGGAAGTTAGTCCAAAGAAAATACCAAAAAGGTTTTTTATTCTTTTTAGGTAGTGTAGTAACACCCCCTTGGTTTTTCTTTTGACCACGGTTCTTTTCCAAGGGTTTAGCTTGAACCGGGTGTAGTTAGTTTTTTTGTTATCTTTTTAGTTGTTAGGATCCTTTTGGGCAAGGAGATGAATGATAAAATGCAACCCTTAGTGTGTTACACTGAACACCAAAGATCCTAGAGTGTGACGCTTAGGCTCAATTGTTGGCTCTTGTAGAATGTCTTTATGGTGCATGTTGTAACTGATTCGAATGTTCATTGGAGTGTTTTGATGAACCAATTTGGATTGAATTATGTGCCATGTGTGTGTGAGGTATTTTGCATCATATTCTATGTCTACATTTGATACCTATAACTTGCCCCGTGTTTGTACAAATCGAAATAGAAGTTTGTTCAGTCTTAGAAAGGATTTAGGCATTTCTTTGTTAAGCCAGACACAAATACGTACCCACCTAAATGTAATTGATCGTAGTTAACCCATTTTAGATTATAAGCATGTTTCTTTGGTAACCACATTATGAACCATACCCAATTATTTGAATATCCTGTCTGTTTGAATCTCGTACCTCCCATGAGCACTTGAATTGTTAGCTAATATGTAAAAGTCAAAGTGTGGGGTGGTGGTTTGGCTTGTAAGAAAAATCGAAGAAATATAATGAAAGGTGCAAAGTTGTGAAAAAGAAAAATAAAATGCAACATTGAAGGCCACTTAGAGAAAAAAAACAAAAGAAAGAAAGAGGATAATGAATAAATGTAGTCCTTGATGATTAGTGGCTTGAAAAAGAGAGTTTGCACGTAAAAAGAAATTGAAGCAAAGTGTGGTGAAAGTTATGGCCAAACATAAGAATGGGATGAATATGAATGTAATGGTATTAAAAGTGCTTAGGGAGGTTAGTCACTATACCTAAATATATCCTACCCGTCCCTTAGCCTACATTACAACCAAATAAATACCTATTGATCTTAGACTGAATAAACTTGATTAGTAGAGTATTACACTACAGGCAAGCCTATGGTGTATCTTTGTGGCATATGAATGTCCTTTTTGAGAGTGAGTGAGTTCTTTCGATTTAAAGTTCCTACTTGTTCCTAATATTATCTTTTGTGGAACTACTCTCAATTGTGTGGTGCGAGGGTACGTAATTCATGACGAAGAGGTAAGTCTTGACCTCCTTATAGAGTATCTTGAGGAAGTAAGAGTATAGAATGGCATGTGAGAGTCTCCGCTTGAGGTATAGGTGTTACACTGCTAGGTACAAGACTTGTAAACTGTCACACCCCTTTTTTAACGAACAAAAACTTTACTAACCCCTCTTAAAAATGATAAAGATTTAGTAAATCTCAAAAAGAGTTTTCAACTTTGAAAGTGACAAAAGATTGTATTTAAAAGGATTAACTCAGAGTCGCCACCTGATATTTGATTTCGGTGTGCCAGGTCACCGTTTTTTTTATAACAATTTTTCCTTTTAAAACACTTTTAGACTCTAAAGACTAAGTCTGCACCAGAGATTCGGGTAAGGGGGTTCATTTGACTCGGGGAGAAGGTATTAAGCATTCCCTGAGTCCCGTGAAAATCACGGTTGCGTACTCAATCTAGTTGGCCTTTGAAATATTCAAGTTGAGGTAAAAATAAACACAAAAAAGAAAAATAAACACACATGAGGCTCGAGGTCGTCCCCTCCTAATAAAAGAAAATATAAAAAAGAAAATTGACAAATAAAAATCCTATTCTATACATACTCAAATTGTTCCGTCTTTGGCCTTCAAATACAAATACTTCAGGGCATACCCCAGATAAAAATATATAAAAATTTCGCGGGGCATTCCCCAGATAAATTCAAACTAAGGGGCGACCTCTCACCTAATATAAAAGAACAGAAAAGGAAAATCCTAATATTTGCCTAACCAAGTGTGGTCGGCCTAAACATGCTACTTTAGACAATGGAAAGCAAAAATGAAGTATCAAACGAAAGAATAACCGAACAGTAAAAGTAAAACATGACACTTTATACCCAAACCCAAACTATATATGAACTTTATTGATCCATATTTATCTAATATTCAAGCTCTTTTATATTTATCAAATCCCAACCCCACCAGTATTTGTTTTATTACTCAAAGAACCAGTAAATCCATTTAACATATCAATTTAATTCTCCTATTATAATATTATTGACACTAAAGCCCTTAAACCTAATAGCAAATGAAGTTTCAATTTAACTACTTAAAATTTATCCAACAAAATAAAACTAGATAGCACAATAATAATAAAATAAAACACAAAATTAACCAATTAAAAGATGAGAGACAAGAGAGGAGGCATGAATTAAACCTCTTGTTGATAAATTCAACACTACAATTTAGAAGATCAACCAGAAAATGACCACAACAGGAGGGCTCGACGACCTCAACGGAACGCAATTCTGCCCGGAAACCTCAAACCAATACCTTCGACAACCTCAAAAATCACCGAAAAATTCATAATGATTCAGAAGGATGAGCACTCCTCCTCAAGATAAAAAATGAAGAAACATTAATGAAATTCCAAACAGAACTGTCACCCTCACACAGCAGTAACAGAAAAAAGCGGAGATGACACAGAAGAAACAATAGTGAAGTCCGGCGGCGAAGTTGTGAGGTCCGGCGACTTTGAGAGAAGGTGGGACTGGGTGGTAGAAAAGTGGAGGAGGGATGCTGCCGGCCGGTTTGTGGTGTAGTTGTGAAATTCCAGCGACAATGGTGTTAAGGAGATGAAGGGTGGCGGCGGCTCTCTCTCCTCTGCTGGCGGCGGCGGTTCCTCGTGGTGGAAGAGGGTGTAGAGAAGAAGAAGAGGAGGGGAGGCTGGTTAGGGTGAGACGGAGGAAGGAGGAGGGGAGGCAGCTGGTTAGGGTGATGAGAGAGATTAGCCTAGGGTTTTCTAATAATGGAAGATATGTTCTCTTAGGTTATTATGAAGATGTCTCTTAGGGTGCTGTTTGGTTGTCTTAGTAGTAAAAAGGGTAAGGTATTTGGGTTTGATCTTATTAGGCTTTAAAATTGAGCCAAATTTTTGGTCAAATCTACCTTTTAAAAAGTGGTCATTTAGCTCTACTAGATTAAAAATATTAACTCCTACAATAATAACTATTTAAACTATCTAATACCTTAACTAAATAGAGAAAAATGAAACTATTTTTGTATTTTTTTAATTTTCGTGATAAATAAAGTAAATAGCTAAAACTAGTTAAAATAATGATATTAGGCCTAAATTAAATATTTATCGCTAAAAATGTATGATATCTCGGGGAGGGTCAAAACTTACGTGTCTACAGCTGCCCCTCTTTGACTGGAAACACAAAGTGTTTTCAGACAAAGAACGACTAGACAGATTTTTTTACCCGACCCTTATTTAGATGGACCTAAAGCTAAAGAAAGGAGAATGTTACCGAGCCCTGGTATCTGAGCTGCCTACATATCCTTGGCTATAAAGGAATCAGTCCACGTGTAGTTCAGAAGTAGGATGAGTGATGGAGTATACTGAAGTGTCGAGTGAAGTGTCGGCGAAGGTCCGGTCCACGGTTCCTGCCATTACATCAAAGATAAAAGGAAAAATTACAGCAAAATAAAGAAAAATACAAGATCCTATCTACTTTCCTATCTACTTCTTGTCTCGAATCTTCCTTGAATTTCTACTTGATCCTTCAACACGAAACTGAAAATTCACCATATTCTTCAGGTGGGCATCCTGCTGACTTGAATCTGAAGAAAACAGGAAGTTGGCCCTATTCTTCAGACGGGCGCCCTGCTGCTTGCACTTGGAATAAACTTGAACTTGGAGTAGACTTGAGCTTGCAAACCTTGTCCTTCAGGCGGCTCGTGCTACTTCAGATTTGACTTAAAGACTGGAGGTTGACCCTATTCTTCAGGCGGGTCCCCGCTGCTTCTGACTTAATTAAACTCGAAACTGAAAATTGACCTTGTTCTTCAGGCGTGATTCTCCTGATGCTTCTCTAACTTAAACTTGAAAACTAAATGCCCCGTTCTTCAGGCGGGCTCTTGATGCCTCTTTGTCTTGAACTTGTAAACTGAAAGTTGACCCTATTTTTCTGGCGGGATTCTCCTGATGCTCCTTGAACTTGGAAATTGAAAGTTGACCCTGTTCTTCAGGCAGGGCTCCTAGTGCCTCTCAGACTTGAATTTGTAAACTAAATGCTGACCCTTTTCTTTAGGCGGGATTCTCCTTATGCCTCTTGAACTCGAAAATTGAAATTGACCTTGTTCTTCAGGCAGGGGTTCTCCTGATGCCTCTGAACTTGAAAATTGAAAGTTGACCCTATTCTTCAGGCGGGGCTCCTAGTGCCTCTTGAACTCGAAAATTGAAATTGACCATGTTCTTCAGGCGGGGGTTCTCCTGATGCCTCTGAACTTGAAAATTGAAAGTTGACCCTGTTCTTCAGGCGGGCTCATGATGCCTCTCTGCCTTGAAATTGTAAACTAAAAGCTGACCCTGTTCTTCAGGAGGGATTCTCCTGATGCATCTTGAACTTGAAATTGGAAACTGAACACCGACCTTGTTCTTCAGGCGGTCTCCTGATGCTTCTCTGACTTGAAAATTGAAAGTTGACCCTATTCTCCAGGCGGGCTCCTGATGCTTCTTGAACTTGAAAATTAAAAGTTGACCCTGTTCTTCAGGCAGGCTCCTGATGCCGCTTGAGCTTGAAAATTAAAAATTGACCCTGTTCTTCAGATGGGTACCTTCAAGCACAACAAAATAGACGAAACAAAGAAAATTTTCTGCCCCAGTTTGTACCAGGAACATTTGTGAGTGTTAGTTGAATCCTATTTTCCAGGCTAGACCTGAAAACTTAAATCAAATCTTTGAAAATTTGAAACTAAAATCCCATTATCCAGGAGGGTCCTGAGAACTTAAAACATAAATCCTATTATCTAGGAGGGTCCTGAAAACTGAAAATGAAATTACCTGAGTCATGCTCTCTTCCTGGAGGATCCCTGCAAAATTCTTTGACCCTGAACCGTACTACCCTTATGGGGGATCCCTGCAGATTGAACAAAATTTTCTTGCCCCTGTCTCAAACAAATGAAATCTTGTTAGTTTGAAAACTTGGTGGTTAGCTCGTGGCATTATTGTCGAAGGTGTCCTCTTCTGTCACTATCATGCTTCATTCTGATTAAACTATAAACTGAGTCTGACTAACTAAAGACTGGCCCTATTCTTTAGGCGGGACCCCTGAACTCAAGAAAAACTAGAGATTAAAACTTAAGGAAACTAACACTTGGCCCTATTCTCCAGGTGGGACCCCTGAACTTAAGAAACCTAGAGATTAAAACTTAAGGAAACTAACAATTGGCCATATTCTCCAGGTGAGACCCCTGAACTTAAGGAAAATTAGAACTAATATCTTAAGAAAAATTGAAATGACCCTATTTTTCAGGCGAGACCCCTGAACTTAAGGAAAACTAAAGATTAATGACTTAAGAAAACTAAAACTAGCCCTATTTTCCAGGCGGGACCCCTGAACAAAAGATTAATAACTTAAGAAAACTAAGGCATGGCCCTATTCTCCAGGCGGGACCCCTGAACTAAAGGAATGCTAAAGACTCTTCCGAATAGGGAGACTACATGGGAGGTACGGTTCTTCTCAACTAGGTCAAATTCAAGAGAGTTGATGATCTTCTCAACTAGGGAATGCCTAGGAGGTAAAAAAAACATTCTCAAACAGCCTTTGTGCTTGACAAAATTGGGCATGACACCTGAAAGATTCAAGCTTCCAAGCTTTAATTTGGACACAATCTTCGTCCTTGTTTCAAACAAAGAAAACTTGCGAGTTTAAAATGTGGTGGTTGGTTTGTGGCCTTGACATTGAGGGAGATTGCTCCTGCACTTTCCATGATTAACCTTTGTTTTGACTCGGAGACCTTGCTTGTTATTGGTTAACCACTTTCTCTGTCAACCCTTACAAATGAAAATACCTCTGATCCGTTCAAGCCCAATACCTTACCCGGTGTATTGTCCATGAATTGACATTTACTAAACCCTTGCATTTCACATGAATCCCAAAGCACGTCGACTGTTATCAAATCCGTGCGCATATTGTTCTTTCCTGACTTGTGTCGCTTTGATGTGCTAACCAGATTCTGTTCTGTGCAATTGGAAAGCTGGTAGCAAATTTTGAAGTCATTTCTCACTTGTTCTGACCAAACTGACTCAAAAAGAAGACTTGAACAAAACAAGAGTAACAGAGTGAGGGACAATGGAAAGACATGATATCTAGCAAGAAAACTACAAAGTAGAAACCTATCAAATTTGGATACCAACTCTAATGACCATTACATGCAGTTTTGGATTTATTGGCCTAATCTGTCAAGAAAGTCTAATGTTCAAATATTGCTACACCTCTAAGCTGTGAAACTGGACTTCAATGCTCTGATTATCCTGTCTGATTCACGATCCTTATTCGACTTGTAGTGCCCAAAGGGGTGTCACCATCAAACCTCTCTCATTTTCTCTTTCTCTCAACTCACCGTCGCCTTATGGTACTTGTGAAGGTTTTCACCGATAAGACTCTCTCATTTTTTTTTCTTATTTCCTCTGATTCTGTTGATAATAAGGCATCAACCATAGTAAAAGCATCATGTGCTCCTGATATGTCTAGCTCGACATTCTCAAAGATTATTTGGGAGGTCTTTTTTGGACTGTAATGTGGCTTTTGGACAGGGTTAGAAAGAAAGGATACTAGAAAGTCTCAAAATAACTAAGACAACAGGGTTAATTTACTTACAACTTTTGGAATCCATTTTAGACTTTGCCCCAATATCTAAAACAAGAGTTTTGATTGATTTTTTTTATAGATGGAATTTCTAAGAAGAACTGCCCCACTCAGATTTTGTGGGATTATGAAATATTTTATTTGGTGCGACCGAACCATAAGGTTGCCTACGTATCTTGTGGTGGCAAGAATCAGGTCGAACGTAGTTCAAACGATTTTGTTGCTACTATTTTCTTTTCTTTTTCTTCTTTCTTCTTTTTTTTTCTTTTTTCTTCTTTTTTTTCCTTTTTTTGCAATTTTCTTTTGGAATGAGGTTTCTAAAACAAACCTTATGGGTCATAATGTGTTTTTTTTCTTTTTTTTAAATGACTTTGACTCGATTCCAAAAGAGGGGAGGTCAAGAAAATTAGCATAGGCTCAAAAAGGAGTATCGAATGGTATAAAGTGTTTGGGTAGCTGAAAGAGGGCCTCTCAATCCCTGAAAATGCCAAGTACGACACATGAAACTTGAGGATGAAAAAGGGAGATCATGCACATCATTTCTTTTGCAACTTTGGCATTCATATCACTCATATGCCTTTCACTTTTCTTTAGAGCCTTGTCAAGTACAGAACTCTCTTTGTGTGATCTATTCTTCACAATGGAGGTTCTCTGTCAATTTGGAGAAAACTCTCTTGGCTTTATCTGGTAACTCGAGATACACTTGAACTCAACGGTGCTTGCTTCAAATTGTCTGGGACACACTCTCTTGTAAGAATTTCTCATCGTCCTCTTAACTCCCCAAACTATCTGCCCCAGTTTCACACAATTCAGGCTTTAAATGATCTCAAAATGTCCAAATGTTTACTTATTTCCCTCAAATACAAAACTTGTTTTGTTGCTTCATGATTAAACTAACTTTTAAGACCAGGCTGAAAATTACGCGTGCATGTCATGTCACTAGAGTCAGCATGAAAAGACTTATAAAAAGAAAAAGAGAACTAAACAAAATGGACAAAAAATGACAGAAAACAGGAGATTATATTAAACTGATAGTGAAAAAGTGTGAACAAAAAAACAAGCAAGAAAAACTTGGGTTACAACCCTGGAACAAACCTAGATAACACTAACGGACTAATACAACTAACAGAACTAGGCAAAATAAAAGGATAGAAGGGTTTGAGTCACAAGACAATTTTCGGATTATAACCCTGAAATAACCCGGACAACAGAAATGACAACAAAATAAAGCACCAAGACTCCCCTGGCTAGCCAAGAACGGAGCGTCTTCCAATCACCAAGCCCGACATCTTAGCCACTGAGTTCCACATCAGTATTACTAGAACCTTCACAAGTCTCCATCACATTGACCTCAACAGATTGCTTTTGGGTCCTCTTTGCCAACTCATTCTTAAGACCAACTTCTGGAATCGAGACTGATAGCGCTGAAAATTTCACGGCAAGTGGCCCTCCAAGGGATTCAGAAGAGTTCTCGTGTTCCTCAACACAAATCATGCCCACCATATGCGTCTCATTATGGACAGGTGATGGAATTTGGCTAGTATCCACTGCATCTGGATTTTGCACGATAATATCACCTGCATCAATAAGCTTTTGGACTGCTCTCTTCAGATGCCAACACTTTTCTATGTTGTGCCCCGGGGCATTAGAGCAATATGCGCACCTTTGATATAAATCAAAATTCTTTGGCAGGGGATTCAGCATTCTTATCTGAATCGGCCCCAACATGTACAATTGCCTCAGCCTTTGGAACCGACTGGAATATGATTCTCCAATAGGTGTGAAAGTCTTTTCTCTTTGTTGCTGCCTATTCAGTTTGTACTCTAACCTCGGTTGGAAGCTCTTGGGGGCGGGTGGTTGACATGCTTGAGGAGGCTGGTAAGACATTTTTGGAGGTGGTGCAGGCTATTGCAGGTTATGTGGATGTGGAGTATATGGCGGTGCATTATGGATAGAGTAATGGGAAGGTGAGGTATGACCTTGGGGATTTTGTGAAGAGAAGTAGCATTGAGGAGGATTATCTGGAGTACGTGGATATTCATGGGGTCGGTACTGAGGCTGAAATCGTTGAGCACGAATGCCCACTGGATCTTGTCTTTGGCGAGGCTCAATCTCTTTCGTCCCTCCAAATGCACTAAGACGTTCTGAATGTCTTCTGTAGTATCTTTCAATGAAGAATAGCTCATGATTTTGCCTGACTTGATTCCTTCTTCTACCATCTCCCCCATTTTTACCACATCATTGAAAGGTTTACCCAAAGCAGGGATCAAATGACTGAAGTATGTGGGTCCCTGAGCTTGTAGGAAAAGCTTTACCATTTCTTCTTCATCAACCGGAGGACTGACTCGGGTAGCTTGTTCCCTCCATCTGAGTCCATATTCCCTAAAGCTCTCATTGGGCTTCTTTTCCATCTTAGAAAGGGTGGAGCGATCTGGGATAATATCTACATTGTACTGAAAGTGTCAAACAAAATCTTGAGCCATGTCGTCCCATGCATACCACTTGCTAACATCTTGATGCCTATGCCATTCCAAGGCTGCCCCGCTCAAGCTCTCACTAAAATACGCCATCAACAACTCATCTTTCCCACCAAAACTTCTCATTTCACTGCAATAACCCCTCAAATGGGCTACTGGATCTCCACGCCCGTTATACAAGTTAAACTTTGGCATTTTAAACCCCATGGGCAAATGAACATCAGGAAACATACACAAGTCATTGTAAGACATGTTAATCTAATTTCCCCTCCATTGCATGTTCTTTAAGGATTGCTTTATACCTTTAGGCTTTCTGGACATCTCTTCTCGCTCTTCATTCCTTGTAAACTTTTCATTCTCAACATGAGGCTCATTCTGAGAGGTATGATTTATATGAGTCTGGGACTTGGTAAGCCAGCTCCGAGGAGTAGTGGTGGGCATCAAGAGGGTTGACTGGTGTTCACTGTTGGACCTGAGGAGAGGTTGCTGAGAAGTTGGAATCGTGGAGGTAGTAGATTTGACAGGAGGTCTATCTTTGGGAAGGGTAACTGGGGGACGAACGATGAAGCTACTAGGGAGGTTCGGAAGGCTAGGATAAGCGAGAAAATCTGGAGAGTATGGTGGATGATCTAACACTATGTCTGGAGCTTGGGTAAGGGTAGCATCTAGGAAGGTAGGCGGTGGCGGGGGTGGTGCCTTCCCAGCCATCCAAGCCTGATACATGTCTGCCATGTGTTGTCTTAATATCCTTAACTCTTCAACAAACCCAGTGTCCCGTTCAACCGATTGATTTCGGGTACCCGTATCAACCAACTCAACTCTGTTGTCGTCTGCCATTGCCTTTAGACCTTATGTTGTAGGAAAGAGTTACAAACCAACCACCCTTATACTATGATGAAGATAACAAAGAGGATCAAAATGAAGTCATCATGTTAGCGTTAGGGCATTTAACAACAAATATATCATATTATATTCAATGCACCTAGTCACAGTTATCGATTCTAAAATGACTTCGAGGGTCGTAGAGTCGTATGGCATCATCCCAGTTTCTCATTTCAATCTTATCCACTCTTTGCTTTTGCTTATCACTCTCTTCTTTCTCTGATTATTCACATCCCACAACTTCATCTCTTTTTTTTTCTTTTTTTCCTTCTTTTTTTTAAATTTTTTTTTAAAATGATTTGATCGAACCCTATGTAGGTTGCCTACGTATCATGTTCCGCATGAATCAGATCAAGCGTAGTTCTGAAAAAATAATGGATAACATAAAATAAAAATAAAAATCTTTTTGAGTTTTTCATTTATCACTTTTTTTTGGGTTTTCAAATACAAAACAAGAAATACTATAACAAAAGACCAAACAATCTTAACTAGACTGACCGACTCGATACTACTGTACAAGACTAAATATTAAAAGGCAACATAAAATAGACTAAAAAATTTTCCTTAAGCAGTTGGTGTATGCACGATCTTGACTAAAATAGTCCTAGGTATCTGTCATGCTCGAGCTGTGGCACATGTATCCATACCTGAATGAGAAAAATTAGAAAAAATGGAGTTAGTTACTCGAGACACTAAGCGACGCCACACCACCTCCTATTGGACACATGCAAGACATAATTAGGCTATTTTTGCAAAAGGACCTATGTGGCCAAGGGTGGCTAAAAGTGCAAACTCGACAAGATTGACCTCTAAGACATGAATAATGCCCCACTAAGGCTTATATGGCTTCAGACTCCCAATAATCATGGCTCAAAGTAATTTGCAGAAATGACCCATTTTGCAAAAACGAAGTGGCTAAAGATGCAAACTCAAATGGACAGGCCTTAAAGTAGTGGGACACTTAATTGCGAACTCGGAATTCTGAGACATGGGTCAATGAATGTCACGACCCAATTTCGGAGTCGTGATGGCGCCTGTCGTAAAACCAGGCCAGCCACCTATTGTAACTAATCCTGAACCGTTTATTAAGGAAATTACCATTTCTCCACTGCCTGAAGTTAAATATAACAAAAATCTATATTTAAAAGAAACTTATGAAACCAAAAACCCAAAATCTACAACTCCCGGATCCGGTGTCACACAGTCATGAGCTGCTAATACATAATACAACCCGAAAAGAAATGACCAACATAGTCTGAAAATAAATACGACAGGTAGAAGAGAAAGAGATGACGAGATCACGGTCGCCAGCTGCTACCTCGTCAACTCCGATGAAACTGCTGCGACTCACTGACCAGAGCTGGATCTCAATGTACCTGGATCTGCACACAAGGTGCAGGGTATAACATGAGTACACCAACTCAATAAGTAACGAAAACAACCTATGGGCTAAGAGGTAGTGACGGACTAAACCTTCGATAATTTGAACAACACCATATAGTTTGAACATGACAGCAATATAGTAGAAAGTGAAATGCACTGAGTTATGTCTATAACTTGCATAAGTTCGTGTAAAATCAGAACTGCTATGTATACAGTGTTCAAACTCTCATAAGGAAGTCCACTGAGTACTCGAATTGGCCATCAGGCCCAGGGAAAATTCATCCCAGAATATGGATAAACACAGTGACATAGTCACTCGGTACTGAGGAAAAAGGCCAATCCAGCCCCACGGAGAAGATCCATCTCCGGAACATATCACTCAGACAAGATCCATGTCCAGAGAAGATCCATCCCTCAATATCTGTGCGCTCACTTGGGGTGTAAAGACTCCAGAGGGGCTCCTATAAGCCCAAGCGCTATATCAAACCAACGAAGGTGTGATTCAAGGATAGCAGCGGTGTGCAGTCCGATCTCATAACTGTCTCAAAATCCGGCTCTAGGCCCCACTCAGTCAATACTGTCAAGTCTCGCTCACAATGCTCTCAAATATGTATAATTCAGCTCAAATAATGTTAATGCAATATAACTAACAGATGCTGATACTGAGGCATTAAGAGGTATGCTACAACAGGACTGGGTGTGTGATAGTAAATAACTACAGATAGAGACAGCAACAATTGACCGTTTCAGTCTAAACACATTGGCATGAAGCCTTAGCAATTACACTTATCATGATTTCTAATATGTTCAAAGAAATCTCCACCTTCGCAGTACAAGTATCAGTGTGAACAACCATTAGACAATGCCATGCGATGAGCCAGGCCACAACAATCGGTATACGCCCGCATGCACGTCACTTGGCAAGTGCGTCACCTTTGTTAACAGCAATTATCAGGTAACTTGGGGTTTCGAACCCTCAGTTCCAAGGTTGAAGACGTTACTTACCTCAAACCTGGCTAAAACACTACTCCGTAGTGCCCTTGCCTCAAAATTCGACCTCCGAGTGCTCCAAATCTACCAACAATCAGACGTATATCATTATAATATGCTAAGGAATGAATCCCAATCAAAGTCTATCAAAAATACNCCCAGAGTCCATACATACCAAGAACACAGAAATCGGAGTCCAAATGATTTTTCACTGATTTTTCCCAAATTTCCCATCATTAATCCGATCTTTAATCATGCATTAACGAGTTTAGAGTCCAAAAATCTTACCTCCACGAAGCACTATCGAATTCCCTCTTCAAAACCCTTCAAAAGCTTCAAACCCGAATGAAATATTAAGAAAGATCGCTAAAATTCGCGAAGGCTGGTTTTTATATTTTCTGTCCAGGGATCTCGCACCTGTGACCACTTAATCACACCTGCGGCTTCACAGGTGAGATGCTCCTTCCGCACCTGCGATCTCCCCTGGAACCTTCCAAATCCGCACCTGCGATTCATCTTCCGCGCCTGCGACCTCGCAGGTGAGACAAATTCCTCGCACCTGCGGACCACTCCCCACTCAGCCAAATCTCGCACCTGCGGAGCCCAGTCCGCTCCTGCGGCACCGCACCTGCGGCTCCCTTTCCGCAGGTGCGAAAACACCAGCAACAGCAACCTGCAGAATCACCAAAGTCACTCCAAACTTCCCGTTAACCACCCAAAACCATCCCAATCCCCTCGGGACCCCAACCAAACATACCAACGCATTGTATGACCATTCAAACTTAGTCGAGCCTTCGAAACACCAAAAAAAATGTCAAAACTCCAAAAACTCATCGAATTCAAGCCTATGAACATTGAAATTTCTAAATTCCACCAACGATGCCGAAACTACCCAAAACAACTCCGATTGACCTAAAGATTTGCAGACACATCCAAAATGACATTACTAACCTGTTCCAACTATTGGAATTCCATTCCGACCCCGGCAGCCTATTTTCCACTGCCAACCGGAAATCGCCAAAACTAACTTTCGCCAATTCAAGCCTAATTCTACACCGGACATCACAAAAACATTCCGGACACGCTCCTAAGTCCCTCATCACCTAACGAAGCTATCTGAGCTATCAAATCCCTATTCCGAGGTCATTTACCAATAAGTCAACTCCGGGTTGACTTTTCCAACTCTAAGACTACTTTTAGAGACTAAGTGACTCAATTCCTTCTATAACCACTCCAAACCCGAGCTAACCAATTCTAACTCATCATGAGCAGTCTAACCAATCTACAACAAGGCAGAAACAAAGAAAATAATGCATGTTCTACGTAACGACCGGCCGGGTCGTTACAATGAACCACTTTTGCAAAAATAGTCCCATTTGCAAGAATGACCGATGTGGCCAGAAGTGGCTAGACACGCAAATTGGACCAGGAATGCACCTTAAAATTGAGAGAACTCCTTGTTATGAACTTAGGGCTCTAAGACATTGCATAACAAGTGACGTTTGATAAAATAACTCTATTTTGCAAAAATAACCTATGTGGCTAAACATGCAAGATTGAAGCCAAGAACCTAAGACTCACTAAGAATACCGGACCCTATCTAGGCTGCCTACGTATCTCGCCCTGAAAGACGAGAATCAGGTTTGCGTAGTCCAGGCAGATTGTACATGGGGCAAAGCTTAAGAAAAATGAAACTAATTTGGAAAAACTATATTTTTTGTGCTTTTTTTTTTTTTGAAAAATGATGAAAACATGTATAATCTTTTTGGATTTTCGTTTTCTCTTCTTTTTTTTTGGATGTTTTTGAAAAATAATGGAACATGTAAAAAAATTTGGATTATCTTTTTCCCTTCTTTTTTTTTTGATTTTTTTGAAAATTTATGGGAAAGTGTAAAATCTTTTTGGATTTTTCATTTTTTTTTTTTGGTTTTGTTTTCTTGAAAAAGTTGTGAAAGAAAAATAACTAAGCCTTACTTGCATCATTTTTCACTCTTTTTTCCCAAACATTAGTCCGCCAAATGACCTTTCTACCCTCAAAGATGCAACATTTAGCACATAGGGATGATTGAATGTCTTTTTGGGCCATAGACCCATTTTGACAAATTTTGAATAGGCCTTCTATAAAGGGACACGATGCCTAGGACCGAGCCCTACTAGGTCTAAATGATATGATGCAAATAAAAATGACCTAAAGGCTGACCTACGTTTGGGGTTTACTAACAAGGTAATGCGGGGGAGCATATGGTCGATGGTGGCTGCTTAAGCTTTCCACCCACTCCATACGTCTGACGGCTCCCCCTCCTAAAACTAGGGTGACTCAACAAAGAGTTCGTGTACGCTACGCGTACTACGAGACTTGTTGCAGAAAGAAGACTCGTGGTAATGCAAATGATGACAATTATAAAGAGGTAAACACATAAAGGAAAAAAATATAAACAAATAAGCAGCTAACAAATAATAAAACGACATAAATAAAAATAAAAATCAAATAAAGAAAAAAATACATAAAAACCTCAACCGAATATCCTAAAATCCAACAAGATCAAGTACTAGCTCGAACCCACAAAGTCCCAGCAGAGTCGTCAGAGATGACACACCCCTTTTTTAACAAACAAAAACTTTACTAACCCCTCTTAAAAATGATAAATATTTAGTAAAGCTCAAAAAGTGTTTTCAACTTTGAAAGTGACAAAAGATTGTGTTTAAAAGGATTAACTCAGAGTCGCCACCTGACATTTGATTTCGGTGTGCCAGGTCACCATTTTTTTTATAACATTTTTTCCTTTTAAAACACTTTTAGACTCTAAAGACTAAGTCTGCACCATAGATTCGGGTAAGTGGGTTCATTTGAATCGGGGAGAAGATATTAGGCATTTCCCGAGTCCCGTAAAAATCACGGTTGCGTACTCAATCTAGTTGACTTTTAAAATATTCAAGGTTAGGCAAAAATAAACTCAGAAAATAAAAATAAATACACACGAGGCTCGAGGTCATCCCCTCCTAATAAAAGAAAATATAAAAAGAAAATTGAAAAATAAAAATCCTATTCTATACATACTCAAATTGTTCCGTCTTTGGCCTTCAAATACAAATACTTCAGGACATACCCCGGATAAAAATATATACAAATTGCGCGGGGCATTCCCCGGATAAATTCAAACTAAGGGGCGACCCCTCACCTCATATAAAAGAAAAGAAAGGGAAAATCCTAATATTTGCCTACCCAACTGTGGTCGGCCTAAACATGCTACTAGCGACTTTAGACAATGGAAAGTAAAATTGAAGTATCAAACGAAAGAATAACGGAACAGTAAAAATAAAACATGATATTTTATACCCAAACCCAAACTATATATGAACTTTATTGATCCATATTTATCTAATATTCAAGCTCTTCTATATTTATCAAATCCCAACCCCACCAGTATTTGTTTTATTACTCAAAGAACCAGTAAATCCATTTAACATATCAATTTAATTCTCTTATTATCATATTATTGATACTAAATCCCTTAAACCTAATCATAGCAAATGAAGTTTCAATTTAACTACTTAAAATTTATCCAACAAAAGAGAACTAGATAGCACAAATAATAATTAAAAAAAACACAAAATTAACCAATTAAAAGATGAGAGACGAGAGAGGAGGCATGAATTAAACCTCTTGTTGATTAATTCAACACTGCAATTTAGAATATCAACCGGAAAATGACCACAACAGGAGGGCTCGACGTCCTCAACGGAACGCAATTCTGCCCGGAAACCTCAAACCAATACCTTCGACAACCTCAAAAATCACCGAAAAATTCATAATGATTCAGAGATGACAGAGAAGATAAAAAATGATGAAACATTAAGGAAGTTCCAAACAGAACTGTCACCCTCACGCCGCAGTAACAGAAAAAAGCGGAGATGACAGAGAAGAAGCAGCAGTGAAGTCCGGCGGCTTTAAGATGAGGTGGGACTGGGTGGTAGAAAAGTGGAGGAGGGACGATGCCGGCCGGTTTGTGGTGTAGTTGTGAAATTCCGGCGATAATGGTGTTAAGGAGATGAAGGGCGGCAGCGGCTCTCTCTCCTCTGCTGGCGGCGGCGGTTCCTCGTGGTGGAAGAGGGTGTAGAGAGAAGAAGAGGAGGGGAGGTTGGTTAGGGTGAGACGAAGGAAGGAGGAGGAGAGGCGGCTGGTTAGGGTGGTGAGAGAGATTAGCCTAGGGTTTTCTAAAAATGGAAGATCTGTTCTCTTATCTTATTATGAAGATGTCTCTTAGGGTGTTGTTTGGTTGTCTTAGTAGTAAAAAGGGTAAGGTATTTGGGTTTGATCTTATTAGGCTTTAAAATTGAGTCAAATCTTTGGTCAAATCTACCTTTTACAAATTGGTCATTTAGCTCTACTAGATTAAAAATATTAACTCCTACAATAATAACTATTAAAAATACCTAATACCTTAATTAAATAGAGAAAAAAGAAACTACTTTTGTATTTTTTTCAATTTTTGTGATAAAATAAAGTAAAATAGCTAAAACTAGTTAAAATAACGATATTAGGCCTAAATTAAATATTAATTGCTAAAAATGTATAATATCTCGGGGAGAGTCAAACATTATGTGTCTACATAAACTATTCGTGGTGTGACACCGTAGGGAAGTGTTTGATGCAAAGAACCCTTGTAGGATGTAGTGGATTGCTCGAGGACTAGCAATGATTTAAGTGTGGGGTGTTGATAATAGGCTAAATTCACGTAGTTTAGCGTACATTTATACTCTAACTTAATGATGCTTCATTGTCTTAAGTATGTTAAATGATGATAAATTGGCTCTAATGGTGATTTTTGTGTTTCACAGGAGTACAATGAACTATTGAGGACTTATGATAGTGATCCGAGCGAAATTGAAGATGAACGGCCGCATGGGATAATTTATGGGTGATCTGAAGGCTGAAGACGAATTGGACAGTAGGAAACCCCATTAGCACGGGCTGTAGCGCGACCGCGCTAGTCCAGAAGTCAAGATAGAAAGAAACCCTATTAGTACGGGTTGTAGCGCGCCCGCGCTAGTCCAGTCGCCCGAAGGCAGTGCATAACTCAATTAGCGCGGGCATTAGCGCGCCTGCGCTAATCCAGACAGGAAAATTAGAAGCTGATGGGTAATTCTGGAAGTTCAAGGCCAATCCACTCAACCTATAAAAGGTTCAACTCGCCCAAAGGAGTAGTTTATCAAGGTTTAGAGTTTAGAACAAGAAAAGCAAAAAGGCAAGAGGCAAGGAGGGCAATTGGGCATCAATCTTCTTCCCTTGTGATTTTTACCTTTGTTCATGAACTCTTTTGTAGTTTTTATCATTATTATGAGTAGCTAACTTTTCTAATCTAAGCTTTTGGTGGAACTCGTTGGGGGGTGAACTTATTGTGATATTAATATAGTTTTGTTTGGTTGTTAATATTTGTTCAACTACGTTCTTGTTGTAGTTGATTGAAGGGCCCTCAATTAGTTGTTCCTATTTATTATGTATCTACTTGAGAGAGAGTGCATATTTAGGTAGTTGTTTGAACAACATCACTCCCGGAGTATACGCGAGAGTCATAACCGAGGGTTTAGAGGTTGGATTAGAGATAACGATATCTCGTGTGCAATCTAAAGTGAACTGTAATGCAATCTAGCTAGCGTAACTTGAGTGAGTGCGTCTAGTAAATTATCATAATTACTTGAGAGAAATTTATGGTAACTGGAGTGTTCATGATTGATAGAGACAACTATAGGAAATACACAAGAAGGGATTTCACCAACGGGGGAAACCATAACCTTAGACCTTTATTCCAATTGTTTACACCTTATTGTTAGTTAATCTTTAGTTTAGTATTTCTGTTCAGCTATAGTGGTATAAACAACACAAAGTGATATTCATAACTTTTGAGAAAGTTGATTATTGAGAATTTAATACTCTAACAACAACATTTGGTACGTTAATTCCCTGTGGGATTCGACTCTAGGCAAAATACCCGGATTATATCAATGTCCGCTTAGTCTTTTAGTAGACATAGTGGAGCGTGATCAAAGTGCTATCAATTTTAAGTGAAGAACCAATAGAAGTTATTAAAAAATTCTATATATCGTAATTTTTTAAAATAAGGATTGCAATAAAAGTATTGAATTTCTTCATCCATTAAAGTTTGTTTGTATTTTATTTTTTATTTTTTATTTTTTATTTGAAATTATCCCTAAGTTTTGGTATCGCGCCCTTAAGTACCGCACTTTTAGGACCGGTAAGGGTACTGATATGGTACAGGTAAAAGTATACTTACTTCTTACTCTAAAATTCGAGTAACAATTGGATTTGTATTGAGGTCTTAAGATATGTGATTTATTCCAGTACTAATTAATAAATAAGAGATCAAATGTGTAAATCAAAGAAATAAACTGAATCAAACCAGTGTGCGAACAAGTCTCGACCGACGGGCTAAGGTGGCCTCGAGGCGGTTCAGCAAGAACAATTAAGGAAAAGGACAATTCTAATGAGTAATGAGCAAGAAAGCAATAAAGTAAAGAATGTATATTTCTTTTCCAATATTTCGTGTCTTACAAATGAATGAGCTCTCCTTTATATAATAGGAGAGTCCTAAATAAGGTATATTTTCGTTTTTAGTAAGGAATCTAATAGGACAGTTATCTAACCGCCTAGTACGAATTCGCCCAAATCCGTTCCGTAATTTACGCCTTGATCTTTGGGCCATTGCGGGAATCCTACTTTATCCGTTACCAAACCACAACGGCATTATCTCTATCGCCTTGATTGTCGGTATAGTCCTCATTCTTGCTATCTCATTTGGATTCTCTCTCACTAGCTTCCCTCTCGCTTGACTCACTTTGATTTTGCACTTGCCGAGTGACGTAGCTTGCAATCACTCAGAATGTCGCTAATTGCTCTGATCCATTTGCTTATTCTTCTCTCTTTTTACACTGGACCGTTCGTTCATTCTCATTCGTAGTAGGGAGCGAACATTCTCATTCGTAGTAGGGGGCTTCGCTGACAGAGTGTTATACATTGTTTAGCCTTGCCCATCAAAGATCTTGCTTACCGGATAACTTTCCTGGTGAAGGAGGATAGAGGTGCGACAGCACTTTGGTAGTGAGTGGAAACGTTTGCCTGCTAAGGAATTAGTCCAAGTTAGACCAAGAAATAAGAGTTTGTAATTGAAGTCCGAGAGGGGGGGTGGGGGGGCGCTGAATAGATAGATTCTCTTTCCACGTAACGCTAAGAAACAAGTTCTGACAGTCTATGATGAAATAGCACAAAAAAAGGCCTACACGAATAATAGTATTAGTAATTCACGAGGCTAATTTTGAGCTAGATAGTGTATTGACGTTCACTATAACACTATCTGACTTTGAAGGTTAAGTTAGTGTATTGCAAGATCTGAAGCTCAAAAGCATAATGCTAACACTGAAACCAACATAAATTAATTAAATATAATGGGTAAAGATAGAATTATCTTTCTATTTCTCTTTGGTAACAATTGTCGTCTTATTATTACATCATTTTGTGAATTTTACAAATAGCGTAAAACATACTTTTCGTTTTAATTTATGTGATATATTTTGAATTGAAATTTAAGTTTTGAAACCTGTAGTCCCAAACATGTCATACTATTACGTGGTTATAAAACTTTTAAACTTGTGACCTTTAGACATGCCATAATATTTTGTAGCCTAAATTTTTTTTATTAAAGGCCAAATAAAAAGTGTAAAATTATATTTCCAACTATAAAAATATGTTTTTCTTTCTGGAACAGATTAAGAAAGAAATAATATCATTAAACTGGAATTGCAGGAGTAAAAATAATAATAGTGCATTTCCAAGATGAAAATTGACCAATTATTACATCATATAAGAATAATAATTATGTTGCAAACGGCATAAAACGAATAGTAATTGTGTTTTATCAAATTTATTTCATAAATGCGATTATCAAATTTATTTCATAAATGCGATTTATCAAGTTGTCACATTTATAATTGGCACTATAGGAATGCGATTTATGGTATCATCTATCTCCTAAACAATCTGTTACCTTAGATTGCAAATTAACAATAATTGCACCTCAATTTACAAACTGGTTAAAATTGGCTATATGAATCGTTGCACAAGCTAGGGCCATGCTAATTTTCTCTGTATCACTCCAATTTTATCGGATATGAATCCTCAATAACTATAATGCTCCACTTGGGCCCTTTTTTCATTCCAATACTCAAATCAGAATTTCAAATATACAAAGCAAAAATCTGATGTTAAAATCTTAAACCGTGAACAACAACAACAACTATCCAGTAAAGTCCCACAAAGTGGAGTCTGGGGAGGGTAATACGTACGCAGACTTTACCCCTACCCGATAGGGCAGAGAAGCTGTTTCCAATCGACCCTCGGCACAGGGAAGAAACCATAAACAGGATATAACAAATGCGAAAACACTCCTCTCTTGATACAACTAAGTTGATAAGATGCAGGCTATACATTTCTGTACACTCTATGTGATCAATTTACAACAGAATCAATATCTTCACAACCACACAATAACACCAAAACTACTCACTATTCAGAAGTCAAAGTAACCACTAATGTCAACAAATTGCAGCATCTTGATTATGTAAGAGGCGCTCAGAAGTTTTTGATCGATCAGTCAGAGCCAAAAGTGAATCATTGCCTGTCCAAAATGGTAAGCATGTTATTAACATTTTCGCAAGTAATGCGACTGAAGACGACTAATTGTAATTAGAAGAAAGGGCGGTACCTCCGATAGAGGAAGTAAGGATGGTTCATCAGTTGGAGGGGGGAGCTTGTCGGTTTTCAAACGTTGGATTTCAGAGTGCATCAAATTTAGTTGCTCCTTAATATCATATAACAACTTCAGCTCTTCTTCTCTAGCTGTTTCTTGTCTTGTCGTTTCTCTTCCAACTTCAACTATCTCAGATGTTCGATTGAGCTGATGAAACTCACCAGTTTCCGATACGCTGGTTGTAGGGCGAGATATTGCCAAATGACAGGTAATAGCAGCAGCTTCACTTGCTCTTCGTAACTTGTTCTCACGCTGTGCAGATACAAAGTACTTCTTTAGCAAATCAGTTTCGTCTTTAAGCGACAGTTTTACTGCCTCTTGTTGAGCAGAATCTGGTCTGTCTAGCCTTTCATCATTATGCAAAATCATCTTGCCGTCATGTTTAGGAGGCAACCCAATGTCGATAGTATTCTTTTCCACTCGAGGTACTTCGAATACATCAAGAATATTCGGAGAACAACCAGAATCAGCAGGCGTGTCGTTTTCTGATTTGCTTCCTTGGAACTTAGGTTGGTACATTTCATTTTCTGATTTACTTATCTTAATGCTTCTTTGAGAAAGTGGTGAAGGCGACCTCGTTTCACTCCTCAAGTTCGCATAGCTAACTCCTGTAATCTCTTTCACTCGTTCATCCAACTTTCGAATTTGTTGCCAATAAGAATTGATACTTCCCGTCGTGGAAATATCAGTCTTCTTCTCCGTATCAGACTGCTGGTCATTCGTCTCTTGCCCTGCTTGTTCCTCCACTGTTTTCGAATTCGAATCTCTTTCTGAACTTGAATCATCTATTTCCATACCACCCTTCTTCGGACAAGCAAATTTCAGAGGAATAGGAGGGGCGGAGTTACGCCTTCCAAGAGCTTGGAGATTCATTTCTCCAGCTAAAGTCTCATTTCTTTGCAACAAATTCTCGGGATATTTAAATTCACCGACCCCGGGATCTGCACACCCCATGCTCAATAGCTTATACCGATAAGCTTGCACCTGATATTCCAAGGCAGCTATTTCCATCTCCTTTTGATAGAAAAGATCCTCGAAAATAGCTAATGATTCCTCGGCATGACACATTTTCTCCTCAGCCAATCTCTTGTACTGCTCTGCTTCCATTTTTACCGTGGCTTTTTCTCCTTGGAGTCGCAAGATCATCGATAACGCCTCGCTAGCAGCACTGGAGGAGGCTTCTCTTTCCTCATCCAACTCATTGTAAAGCTTCTGTAGAAGCTGTTGTTGAACACATAGTGTTTCTTTCAAAGAAGTAACATCAAGTTGAGACATGACGAAACTTTCATCCATCAAACTAGGAAATTAACCACGCGTTTTCTGCGATAATAGTAGAATCATTTAGCAGATTACACATAAAAAGAAAACAACAACACATACCCAGTAAAATCCCACTAGTGGGGTTTGGGGAGAGTAGAGTGTACGCAGACCTTACCCCTACCCAAAAAGGGTAGAGAGGTTGTTTCCGGCAGACTCTCGGCGCAACAGGAGAGTACACATAAAAGGAAACGATTCACAATTATCAACTCTTCTGATTCAGTTTACAACCAACAATTCAAACTCTATCTATGATCACAATCATAATCCATTTGGTATTTTAACCAATTTAGTGTCATCCAAGAAAAACAACTACGCTTTAGTCTCAAACAAGTCGAGGTCGACCTCAATAACCATAATCCACATTTAAATTCATCTCAAGCTAACACAATAGAGAATAAAAATAAAATAAAAACAAAAAGCAAAAAGCAAAAAAAACAACCTGGTGCACTAAACTACCACTATGAGCAGGGTCCGGGGAATGACCAGATCACAAGGGTCTATTTCACGTAGCCTTACCCAGCATTTCTACTAGAGGTTGTTTCTACGGCTCGCACCCGTAACCTCCTAGTGACATGGCAACAACTTTACCAGTTACGCTAAGGCAACCTTCAAAAATCAGATCCAAATTTAATTTCCAAAAATGTAAAATGTAAAAGAGAGTAATTTGAAATCCAAATTCACATAATTTTTCAGGCTTGACAAGTCTCAAATCCTCCATATATCAGTTTCATTCCAGTAACCCCCAAACCCCCCCCCCCCCCCGCCCACCACCCACACCCACGCACAAAAAAAAAGAACCACCAGAAAAAAGGCAGCTCGGTGCCCGAAGCATCTGCGTTCACGCAGGGTCCGGTGAAAGCCCCATACGATGTAGTCAATCTAACTGATGCAAGTATCAGTGGCTAATTCAACATCTCGAACCCGTGACCTATAGGTCACCACCGAGACAACTTTACCGTATAAAGGACCATTTATATGAATATGTAATCTTTATATAAAAAGTGATCACTTCATAAACAGAGCTGAGGAGTTTGAGTTTACCTAATTTACAGCAGAGAAGAGTCTGATAAATCCAAAAGAATTGATCCATTCAAGAATTACCCATCTTTTTTTCTTCCTTCTTCCTCTTCAACAAAAATCAAGAAATGCTCATTCTTGAAAAAACCCCACAAACCAAACAGCAAAATAAAGTGAAAAATACAATAAAAAGATTGGAAAAAAGGAAACCCCACTAGAAGATTCAAAAAAATGTGAATGTTTGATTGAATTAAAGAATCAATCTTTTTTTTTTTTTTAAAAAACAAAAAAATGAATCCACTAGTGGAAAAATAAAATAGGCAAGATGAGTAAAGAATGGATCAAGATTAATTTCTGGATATATTTTTGATATATGAATATAGCAGAAAGCTATATCCTTTTTCTCATCTTAACGAGATTTTTTTCAGATAAAAAAAAAAGTTGTTTTTTGTAACTGTTTGTTGATTTGTCTTTTACAAAACGAAAGGTAGTCCTAGATTTAGGCTGTCCGTTTACTCCACCCCATTTTCTAGGTGATTCTCATATCTTGATTATATCTCCTTAATTAATAAATAATTAAAGAGAAAATAAATAATTAAAAAGGCACTGTTACTTTGAACCAGCCAAATTTAAGAAAAATAAAATAAAATATGAAGCTTACTGGCTCCAATAATTTGAATTTGCGATCCTTAAACTGAAATGCTTTTGATTAGAAGTTTCTTAATTTCAGGGTTCAGCTCGAAAACTCTGATTAAGAATAAAATGATTTCATCCATCCTACTATGTTCTTTCGTGGTACCCGTGCGAATCTCAATTATTTAAAAAAGATAGTTTAGTGTATTAAGCTTCCGCTATGCGCGACATTCGAGGAATAACTGGACCACATGAGTTTATTGTGGGTGCAGTCTTGCCCTGCATTTCTGCAAGATGTCGTTTCCACTACTCGAACGCGTGACCTCAATAATAAAATTCAGTTTAATCACATCAGTGAAGTCCTAATTTAAAGGTAGTGAAGTTGTTTCTGATAGACACTGGCTCAAGAAAAATGTGAGTTTCAATTCTTGCTATTATTTCTTTCTCTCTCCTTATTCCATCAAAAATTTAAAAACAAATAGTTTCGATTGTATCCCTATGGGTCGTTTGGTATGAGATATAAACATATATAGTGTTGGCATAAAATTTTAGTACCACATTAATACTTTGTTTGGTTAGTAAATCTGATATAAAGTAACCCTAGATTAAAATTAGTAACGAGATAACTTATACCCTTTAGGGAGTGAGGTAATTAGTCCCGGAATAACTTATACCTTCTTCTTAGAAATTATGCAATTATCACAATACAACATACCAAACAGTGGATAAAAATAATATCAAGATAACTAATCTCAACATAACTTATACCAGCGTAAATCGTATTCAAACCAAACAACCCTTAGTCAAATAATAACATGACAATATAATTTGACTTGATATTGTCGGTGTGACATGGCGCAAAACAAATAGTTAGAGAATGATTTTTTATAGTAATGTCACTACCTTATTTATATATTATTGGTTAAGATTTCAGAAATACGTAGTACTAAATTAAGAAACTTGGCAACCATTTCCTTTGACTTTATGATTATTATAATCTGGAATCAGTCAATTACTATACCTTATGTATTTTGATTTTTACTCCTCCGGGCTAAAATAAATGATTTTTTTATTATTTTTACACATATTAAAAAATTTACATTTTAGCATCAATTAGCAATGAAATTGACCATATTAACCTTTACTATCCCACATAAATACTCCTAACACATACTCCAACAATATTTACTCCAAGATAATCTAGGGGAAAAAATAATCCATTCATTCTCGAAATCTGAAAAAATCACTTATTTTGGACCACAAAAAAAAATCACTTATTATGGACGAGAGAGGATAATTATTTTTTAAAATAATTAGGTGTAGTTAATTATTTGACCGAAATTATCTGTATCAAACACATCCCAAGAGAGAAATATTGAGACCTCAAATTTAAATCCCTTCTAGTGAACATTAGAAAATTAATTTGTGCGTAAATATTTTAAATATAGAAATTCTAGATGACAAAAAAGACACGTCAACGAGATTTAATTTTTTAATTAACATCTAAAAGCAAAATAAAGAAAATAAAATTCATATGGATCGTGTTAAAGCTAAAATCGTTGTTTCGTACTTTATTAGTCGCATTTAATAAAGGTATTAACTTTCAGCTTGGCATAGTTGATGCATAGTCCCACCGTGATTAAAGGTTAGAATTGAAACCTCTTTTAATGCTATTTGGGACATAAAAATGGTACTCTCTCCTGTCCAAAATAAATGATTTTTTTTTTGGATATTTTCACACAAATAAAGAAATTCATATTTAGGATTAATTAGCAATAAAATTGATCATATTAATCTTTACTATCTCACATAAACACTCCTAACACATATTTCAACATTATTTACTCCAAAGGCAATGTAGGAAAAATTAATAATTCATTCATTCTTGAAATTTGAAAAAATCATTTAATTTGGATCAGAGTGTACTTTTATTAGGGTAATGTCATAATTGATTAGACGTGTTTAACTTAACGATTTTATGCAGGGACTTACTATAGCCATAATACTGTCAAACCTCTTTATAATAGTCGCGTTTGTTACGAATATTTTTGGATGTTATAGCGAATTGTTGTTATACAGAACATATATTATAACATAACATAAAAGCTAATTCCGAAAAATCTTAACTTTTATAGAGGAATGTTGTTATATAGAGATATTGTTATAGAGAGGTTTGATTGTATCATGAAACATTCTTATGATGTTTCTCGTAGTAATTGGTCTGGTTAGCCTTTTCCTTTTTACTTTAGCAATTTCATAGTATATTATAGATAATTTAACAATTTTTCGCATTCAAAGATGTGCCCTAGTAATCAATGAAGTGAGTTGATAGCCATGAGGTCTAATGTTCAAATTCTAATCGAGGTAGAAATACTAGGTGACTTCTTCTCATCTATCCAAGCCTGGATAGAGTTACTTTTATGCACTAAAATTGGTAAATAAACAAATGAGGAGGTGACACATGGAATGGAAGACAAGTAAGATGTGAGTCAACAAGTAGTTGGTACCGGATACAAGTGTGTGACCGGTGCTGGGTGAATTCCGAGATAGGGGAACTGATAACAAAGATTTGAAGGAGCGATATCAGATAACATTCAATGAGCCGTCTTTACAAAGAATATCTGCATTTATATTCAATTGTTATCCAATCATCAATGATGGTTTTATTCTCATTCAAGAGGAGCTTGATTTGGGTATCTTGTCTCTCTAAATAGAGCTATAAATAAGAGAATTAGTATCCAATGTACGACATGAAATATTCTGCACACAAGAGTTATAATCAGCTCTCATTCTATAATTTTATTTTACTTTATTCTTAATATTGTTCTTGATTCTGCTACCGGAAAAGCTAAATTCATAGCTAGACTCATGTTTCCTTTAAGTTTATTTTATTATCTTATTTATGTTCTTATTTACTTCATATTTGTGGATCAAATTAATTCACGTATCTATAAACCACGTTACAAATTTAACTATACCGTTTTTCGAGTAAACATTACTCACTTGTAGAATTAGTCGAGATACGCGCAAGCTAACCCGGACGCTAAGTTTCTCAATACAACCCAAAAAATGGCTGGCCGATAAAAAAGCATCCAACGTTCATGCAAGATTCAGGGAAGGATCGCTCACGTGGGTGTGATGTAGGCAATCTATCCTTTTTCAATTATCACTTTCTTATTTCACTTCTCGAACTCGTGACCTATAGATCATACTAAAGACAACTTTTTCGTTGTTTCAAGTTCCGATATGCAATACAAACTTAACAATTTTCCTAAACGAGTGTATTAGTGAGTAATCGTATTAGAAAGGCAGACACAAAAGTCAATTAATAAATTAAATTATAAACAACATGATCACACTTGTCACTAGAATAAAAACCATATAATTACACATGGGGTCGGTAGTCAAGGGTGGAAGGTCGCCTTTAAAAGATTTAAAAAGTCGTTATGGGCCGATTCTAACGGCTATAATGTCCTCTATTCATGGCCGACCATACTACTTATTCAATGTTCTACCATGCTCACTCTTGGAAGATTCTAATGAGTGCTATACTTTAATTCGACAACTGTATTAAGATGTTATAGCTATGGAATCAGTTACTAATGTTATATTAAGGTACATTGTTTATATTTTGGAGTGTAATCTTTTCTCTGATCCTGTATTTTGCGTGAACGCAAAATATGTGATACGTAAAATGTCTTTTTTATATTTTGATTTTACAAGCAAGTTTCTAGACGGGCAAATTTTCAACTAAGGATTGTATATAATATTATAGCAATCCAATATCAGAAAATAAGAGAAGAGTAAAGTGTTATTTCCTCCGTTCATTTTTGCTTCTCCATTACATTAAAAATATATTCTTATTTTCACTTATCCAATAAAATCAAGAGAAAAAAGAATCTTTTTATCTCTTGTTTTACCATTATTATCTATTACTCATTTTCCAAGACTTTTTGTAATGTTAGCTATCATTATTAAGGGTATTATATAGTAAAATAAAAGCTTCATTTATTTTTTCTTAAATAGAGTGTAAAATCAAAAATGGACAACAAAGAATAAACAGAAAAAGTATAATAATAATAACCTAATAAAATCTTACTAGTGAAGTCTGAGAATGAACCGAGGGAGTATATACACAAAACACAAGCTTATATGTACACGCGCTTTGAGATTTAATGAAGGAACAAATCAAGGGACAAATTTGTAAACTTCGTTGAGCAAAATGGACCATACGTGCAATAAATTTGTACCATGACGAATGTCCTTGGATGATTAAACTGTCTTTTTTCGAGAATGATAGAAAATAGAAAATGTGGGATTCTTAATTTAGTAGTACTTCCTTTGTGTCAATTAATTGGTTTAGTTTATCCAGGAATTTTTATCATGAAGAATTGAATTGAATTGAATTTTTTTAATAAATGGATATTTGATCTAACTCAATCCAAAAACTAGCTCATAAGGTGCAGATTGTTCAAGAGGCCGATGTGGGACTCGATACCCCCCACAAGTTGTTAGAATCAGAGGCAGATCCAGAATTCGGCAGTCAGGGGGGCGTCATGATATTCATTATAAGTTTACCACAGCTCATAAAGATTGGAACAGGGGTCTATGCTACTATCTGACTATATCTTGAAGACATTTACAAGTATACATGGAGTTTTTGTCAAGTTCCCGGGTGCCGGTGATCCCTCGACATATGGTGTGTGTCCGCCTCTTATTAGAATGAATCTGGCTTTGATACCATAATAAATAGATCGGATCTAACTCAATCCCGAAAGTCAATCATCAGGTGAGAATTGTCCAATACCATATAAAGAGGCATTCATATCCCTTAGTGGCCAATGTGGAACTCATCAAGTTTGAGTTGTTTAATAATGGTACTATACAACCCTAATTCATTATACATGCCCTTCTCTGTATTAAAACTTTATTCCTTCTGCTCCTATTTTATACTAAGAGAGACGGTTAAATCCTGAATCACACCTTTATTTGTGAAATATCTTTAAAGATAATATTTTTAAGGGGTGTTATTATTTTTAGTCCGCGCCAAAATTTTATATATATATATATATATATATATATTCGTGTTTTCTCCAACATCTTCTTGATAGTAATTAATGGATTTGAAAGTGGAGCTGTGAAAATAACATTTACCTAAAGCTAAGGATATAATCAATGCAGAGAGGAAATCGCTATCGTTATTAAATGAAATTAATTTCACGATTTGGTAATGTTTGCTTCATCCTTGAAGCTGTGCGTGGACAATTACGTGTCTTTCATTTATTTTAAAGAAGAAAGTTTCAAAATAAAAAACAAAAATGTTACTCAAATTTTATAGAGATACTAATACTATGTAAATATTTCGTTTAGTTTCCTTCTAACACTTCTTCCTATGACATTGTGTGAATTTCAAGAATCAAACGAGTAACTTTGCCGGTGAATTCAAATATAAAATTTTAAAGTTTTTGAAATAAAATATATATACTTAAAAATTACGTAAAAAGGTACTATAAAACACAATAACTAATAATTCAAAATAATTAAAGGTCATAAGAAAAATTGCGGTTAAAGAAAGTCTTCTCTGACTTTCAAAATCTGAACATCCGTCATATAAATTGGGACGAATATAATAATAATTAAAAGAAAAACTTCTTTAAATCTCGAAAGCTGAACACCATCACATAAATTGGAGCGGATGAAGTAAAAGTTGTGACGGTATATACATATTTCACATGACTCTATTAGTTACACGTTGCACGAACTTTCTGAGTTTGATCTCTTTTATAAGAAAGTTCTTTGCTTGACTTTTTGAGGAATTTTTGAGTGATAGATGACGAAGAAGAAAAAGGATGATAAAACTACAATTGACATTTGATTGAGAGAAGTATAAATACAATTTTTTTTGCAAAATTTGGTTTTTAATGTCAAACTCATGTAGTCAATATGTATAGTACATCCTTTAGGACCCGTTTGATCATATATTTTATCAATATCAAAATAAATTTAGATTTTATTTGGCAAGTATATGTTTGGTCATAGATTTTGCTTACGTTTTGACAAAATTCCAAATCTCAAATCCAAAAATCAGCTCAATAGTTGGTTTTGGGCCAAAATATCACTTACATTTTTTTAAAATTGCCCCAAACTTTTGTATTTTATAAAAGAGCTCACCATTTACTATTTTGTAACAATGTTGTTTCGTCTTCTCGGTCATCGGTTAGTGTATCATATAATTCATTATAAAAATAATAATTTTGTACCAAATTTATTTATGTTCAGGACTATGGTTTGTGATATATAATAAATATTATTGGTAATGATACTATTGGGTATTTGTGATTGTTTTTAGAACTTGTGGGTATGAGTCTCGTGTTTCATTTTTTTCAAAATAAATTTGAGAAATATGTTTTGAAAACTGACAAACATATTTTCAACTTTAAATCAAACTTCACTTAAATAAAAAAAATTCAAAAGCTTTTTGGAAATCTACCACCAATACGCTAGCTTAATCTTTCACAATTGCCATAAAAATTGTTCCACAGCTATGGGTGTGTTTGGTATAAAGGAAAATATATTTCATGAAAAATATTTTTCAAGAAAATATTTTCTTGGAAAACAATCAGTAATCTTATTCATTTTCTATTGTTTGGTATGCAAATTAAGGAAATATTTTCTAAAGAGTATTCGTAAATAATTTTGATATAATAAACATGTGGGCATAAACTTTCGAACCAACAACCTTTCGAACCCACAAATTTCATAAACTTCTGAACCGCGAAATTTCAAACCCGTAAACTTTTATAATTTCTAAATTCGTAAACTTCGAAACACATAATCCTCCGAACTCATATCTTTATTACTTGTAAAATTTTGAACCTGTAAACCGAAAGATGAAAAAAGTAAAACTAAAAATAAATAAATAAATAAATAAAATATTTTTTCTCGAGGGGAGGGGGGCAGGGTGGGGTGAGGTGGGGGTGGGGATGGGGTGCAGAAAAAAATCAAAAATTTTAAAATTACAAAAAGAGAAAAAAAAAATTGTCCGGAGTGGGAGTAGGGGGTACGGGGGTGGGGGA